>JAAGOF010000122.1:142436-249018 GCA_010645155.1 Tigriopus japonicus
GTAGTTCAGGCACATCAACCTTTGGCTGGTGGACGAGATGATTAACCGCTTTAAAGGCTTCAAAGACAGTAACATAGTCCTTTCCCTCACTCCATAAAGCCTTTTCATGAAGGAGATTGCATAAAAAAGGAAGATTGTCAAGGAGTTTTTTGCACTCATTCCCTTTCAGAAAAAGAAAGAAAAATTATATTTCTATTAAGACAATTTGGCCCACATCCTACCTTCAAAAACGGATCCATGGTACTGGTCTCGGTGCAGATGCAGGCGTTTAGACCATTCATGAGTGGCTGGAATTTCCTTGACCATCGCATCGTATTAACGATTCCAAGCAAGCAATGCAGGAAAGGAATTGCACATAACTCATTGATTTCCGTCGAGTCTTGAGGCGTTCCGAGCAAGAGAGCCTCTGCAACCACGCTGTGATATCTTTTGGAGAGATGTCTTCTTGACCCATTGGCCTTGAAGGCCAGATAATCTGCTCTGAGTGTGCCAAGCGTCCTCTTTTCTTGCTTTTCTTCCTACTGTCCAACCTTCCAATGGCAGAACATGCATGGATATGCGGATCTATGAGCCCCCAGTCCAAGGACTAAATTGTGACACTTCAAGTCTTGTGTGTAGAAGGTCTTGATAGGCAAGTTGTCCAAGTCCAACTTGGAGAGAAGCAATCTGATACTTTCATAAGACTCCTTGGCACGTATTAAGGTGAGAATGAAGCATTTCTTGACCCTTGTGGTTTTGAATTGCTGCTTGCTTGCTTTTTCCAGGTGTCTGTCCGTCAGGATTAGGGCTCCACTGACCTTGAGAAATGACTGGCCTTCATCAATAGAGAGGCGGAGCTGAACATCGTCACGAGATGTGTTCCGTAATGCAAGTAGTCGATCCAAAAATAGAAGAACATTATTGCAATATACAATGGTTGTCCAGTCATTTGAGTCAGGTAGCAAAATATCTTCTTTGTTGAAGAGATCCTCAAATATCTAAAATCAGACCCAAGAACATGATAACATGAACATGATAAATGACATCAAATTTCTACTGAAATATTTTACCTTGCAATTTCCACCCATTTGGCCTTCAAAATTGGGCTGAAGGGGCACATCTGTCCTGATAGCTTCAACAATCTTCTTGAGTTGGTTCTGGCTGACACCAGATGCAATCTGGGCCTTGCGGAGCGTTTCATGCTTCACCATGACATTTACCAATTTGGCAAACGTTTTTGGACTTGAGTGCTTCGATTCATGCCCACAATTGTGAAGCTCGGCTTGGATATTCTTTTCAGGGACCAGTTTGAAGCATTTAATGCACAAGAATGACGAATAATTGGTGTTTTTATTCTCAGCTTTGTTGAGGAATCTTTGTCCTTTTCCACGCTTTGACAATGCCTTCCTTCGACTTCGAAGGCCTGAAACCTGGTAACGGAGGCAGATTTGGCATTTGCACTTGACCGGGCCAGGGGCATTAGCAGCATTGCACACTCGCTTGATCTTGAAATTGAGTAGCATGTCTGATTAGTCCGGCAATTCAGGGAGGATTGTTGTGAACTTGCCGTCCAGATATTGCTTCAATTTTGTGGAGCATGAGTAACAAAGTCCACAAGGTTGCCCTGTCCCCACAGACAAGGCAGAGAAGCTTTCTGACACCGTTGTGGTCCACTGGAGCCATGTTGGAACTTACTGCAACCGACACTGTTTACTCTTCCACTCACAAAACACAACTACTTAGTACTAGCTGTTCACGCGGGAAATTCAAATTTACGTAGTAAACTTCTCCAGCCTTAAAATTGCTTAAATGGACAACAACTTAACAAACCAGGATTATATTTCCATTCCCCATGGTCCATACTATCATATCCAATCTCTTAGTTTCCAACCTAATTTGCATCTGTGATCTTATCACCGTGAGGAAATAGGTCGCTCCGAAGTAAACCTCGGGTTGACTCGCAATAATTCCTCATATCTTCCCACTTAATAAAACGATTCAAAAAGTCAGCAACCCAAACAGGTGGGGGAAGAGGCCTTCCGGTTCCCGACCACATAGATCCTGATGAGGAATATGAAACTGGCGATGTTGGTGAGGACGTGGAAAACTTAATGATTGAGATAGAGGAGGAGCTCGAGTTGGCCAAAGATGTGACCAACAATCCTGGTCCAATTGGGACCGACCAACATTATGCATCATGTAGGTGATTTGAGGAGGTTCTTTAGGAATTAAATGAACAAGACCAATAGTAGCCAAAGCATATCAATGATTGGGAGCAAGCAAGCACCAGATGAGTTTGTGGTTGTCGATTCTGGCTCGAGCTCAAATACTTCACCCGGAACTCTTACTCCCCTCAGTCCTTGTGTGCCACATCCTAAAAGTTCATTCACACAAAATGAAAGAGGTGTTACAAAATCATTAATTTAACTACATGTTGAAAATTCTAGTGCAAAAACCTCAATTAATTGTCACATAACTATGAGGACATGCTCGGTTCCGGCTTGTTTTGAGCCGGTCATTGACAAAAACAGGAGGAGTTATATTGAATTGAAAATATTGTCAAATATGCCATCTGACTGTGGACCTTAGAATCTCTAAAATCAGGCTGTGTTAATCGCCCCAATGTTGATACGCGTAATCCAGCACTTCACTTATCCCAATCTCTTGATTCTCTTGACTCTTGATTACTTTAGCCAAACGGTTTCCTATTATTAAGAGATATATGATAATTTCAATGTCTCAGATATAAAAATACGAATAAACTTACAAACATAAAGGGGTAGTAACTTCAAAATGGCGATATCACTTTCTTCTTGAATTTCACTTTTCCAATTACCTAAACTCTTCCATCGAACGAACGCAATAACTCGCTAATTGGCAAGGTTTTCCTTCACACCGGCCCTTTAAATCGTCTTGGACATTTACGAATCACCAGGAACCTCCGTCTTTTCCTTCAACATAACCAAATGAGAAATTGCTCTTCGATACTCTCCCTTGGATGTCTTCACCTTGACGGATCGAACTCGTCCATCAGCGCTTGGATAAACCTCCACCACACGACCTATTGGCCACTGACATCGAGGGAATCCATCCACCACCAGAAGCACAAGGTCGTCCACAACAACGTTCCGGGTTTCTTGGTGCCACCTTTTTCTATTTAACATTCCAGACAAATATTCCCTAGACCAGCGTTTCCAAAAGATATCTGCTAAATATTGAATCTGGCGCCATCGTTGCTTAGCATACTGATCTTGGGCAAATATTCCAGGAGGATTTGTCGCTCCACTCTTGAAGAGAAGCAAGTGGTTAGGTGTTATCGGTTGAGGGTCATTTGGATCACTCGACAGCGCTGTCAAAGGACGACTATTCAAGATGGCTTCGATTTCACACAACAATGTATTCAACGACTCATCACTAAGTTTAGTGCGATGTTCACTCATAAGCCCTGACATCACCTTTCGTATGGTCCGAATTTCCCTTTTCCACACCCCACCAAAGTGATGACTGTATGGAGGATGGAAATTCCACTCTATCTCGTGGAAGGCCATGTCTTGATTAATCTGCGACTGATTTAAGTTTTCCATTATTTCGCAAAGTTCCCTTTCGGCTCCTACAAAATTGGTCCCATTATCAGATCGCATCCGTTGCACTTGACCTCTTCTGGCAATAAACCGGCGCAAAGCTTGCACGAACGAATCTGTTGTCTTGTCATATACCATTTCCAAATGAGCTGCTCTGCTTGAAAGGCAAGTGAAAATCAACCCATAGTTGTCTTGCAGCGCTCTTCCTCTCGTGGTTTTGAATGGTCCAAACATGTCAACACCCACATTAGTAAATGGTGGGCAATTTGCCATTAACCGATCCCTTGGTAAATCGCCCATGATTTGTTCGAGGGGTTTGCCTTGATATTTCCGGCACTCAATGCAATCTCGAATTACCCCTTTCACCACATTTGATTCACCAATTATTCGTTACTTTTGGCGTAAATGGTTGATTACGGAAGATTTACCCAAATGTCCGACCAGGATGTGGGTTTTTTTCACTAATAACGTTGTCACATGATCCTTAGCCAGAATTATTGGGTGACGTTGCTCGTAGCTTAAACCCTCAGCCAAAGACAATCGTCCGCCCACTCTGAGAATTCCATGTTGATCTTCAAAAGGGTGCCAGACCAAAAATTTAGAATTCTTCGGTAATGGTTTCGAATTTCTAATCAACATCAACTCGTCCTCGAAGTGTTTTGATTGCTGAAAGCGCACCAACACTTCCTGTGCTTCGTTCAAATCACTCACAACAGCCTGAGACGGAGCACCATATCCCCCTTGTAGCTTTGATTTAAATTTGAGGAACCCAATAACCGCTCTTAGTAGGCAATGCCAGTCCAAAATTCCTTCCAAAAATTCCGAAACAACGTCCAGTGCCACTCTCTTTTGAACACAAACCATTGATTTCTTTTTCACTTCAGGATCATCCTCTTCAACATCGGAAATGTGTGGCGATCTAGGCTACATGCACTCGTCTTGACACAGAAAATCAGGTCCCTCCTTCCAGGAGTCGTGGGCTATGAATTCATGAACGGTAACTCCACGGCTTGCAATGTCGGCTGGATTTAACTTGCCAGGAACGTGCCTCCATTGTTCTACACAGGTCCTGTCCCGAACATACGACACTCGGTTCGAGACAAACCTCTGAAACCGTTTTGTTTCACTACGTATATATTTCAGAACAGTTTCACTGTCAGTCCAGAACAACACTTGTCCCGTGAACAACGGCATCTCTTTCTTGATCGTTGTCCATAGTGTCACAGCCAACCTTGCTGCAGTAAGCTCCAATCGAGGAATGGAAATTTTTTTCAAAGGAGCCAACCTCGATTTTGCCAGCACAAACGAACTTTTCGATTCACCTTTGAAACTAGGATTGACCAAATACGCCACAGCACAATAACCAATTTCACTTCCATCACAAAATATGTGCATGTGACCTCCGAAATCAGAACAGACCGATCCCAGCCACCTAGGGATCCCATACTGATTCAAAAGGGGCAAATCACTCAACCAACGATTCCACACACGCTCCATGGGGTCTGGAATAGGTTGATCCCAATCAGAACCCCGACGACAGAGCTCTTGAAGGAGATACTTTGCAGGCATAGTAGCAGGGCCTAATATTCCCAGCGGATCATAGATCGAATGAATGGTTGACAAAATGCCACGCCTGGTTTTTGGATTCACTTTTGGTTGAATCTTGAACCCCAGAGCATCCTCTCCAACCTTCCAAGCTACTCCAAGTGCACGGTCAGTTGGAAGTTCATCATGCTTTCATCATGCTCTAAATCCAAATCTCGAACCCCAGGGTTAAGATTTTCGATTGGGACATGACTCATGAGCTCACGGTCTGTAGAAATGATTTGAGTCAAATTGAAATGGCCGTAGGAACAAATCTGACGGACGTCTCGTACCAAATCACGAGCTTACATATTAGTGTCAACCGATGTGAGCAAATCATCCACATAAAAGTCGCGTCGAACAACTTCAACTGCGTTTGAGTTCACTTGTTTCCCACAATCAATCGCTGCTTTTCTAAGAGCAAAATTTGCATAACTGGGTGAAGAAACGGCCCCAAAAACGTGAACTTTGAGACGATATTTCACAGGTTCTTGCTCATAATTTCCTCCCGGATACCACAAATAACGTAGAAAATCTTGATGTTGTGCAGGTACTCGGACTTGGTAAAACATCTTTTCCACGTCGCCCATAATCGCCACCATTCCCTGGCGGAACCTCAATAAGACGCCAAGAAAGTTATTACTCAAATCGGGACCAGAAATAAGTATGTCATTCAATGAAACGCCACCATACTTGAGAGAACAGTCGAAAACTATTCGAATCGTTTGCTTCTGCTTGTGATACACTGCGTGATGCACAATGTACCACTTTGGTCTGTTGTTTTGCTCTTCAAGAGGGACCTCCTCCGAGAACCCCTTTTCAAGCATCATAGACATGAAAGCAACGTAATCTGCTCGAAATTGATCATCGCGTTTCAATTTTCTTTCGATCCCCTGCAATCGAGTTAAAGCTTGAGATCGGTTTTCAAACTTTGGGGAGGTTTCACTTCTGAACGGTAATCCAATGCAATAGTGACCGTCCAAATCTCGATGAATCGACTCATTCACCAACTTTGTCCACCTTTGGTCCTCTACGGAAGGTCCCAAACCATCATCTCCAGTGTCCAAGAAATCTTGGCTGTACATCCTTCTCAATTCGTTTTCTATTCCCGTGAATTCCACTTGTGTTCGATTCACTTTTACAAATCCAGGATGTCTCTGTTGAGCCATTGGACCGTTCAAGGCCCATCCAAGCTTATGACGGGTGGCGTATGGCCCTTCTATAGGACCACTCTTAACTTCCAGAGGCTTCAAAGCATCGGGGGCATTAGCTCCCAACATTAGTCCAACTGATGCATCCACAATCTCAAAAGGAACATCCGCCAGATAGGGAAAACGTTCATACTCCTCCGGAGTTAGTACATCTTCCTTTGATATTGGAAGCTCCTCCTTGGTGAAAACCACTGGCAAAATCACTTGTTCATTCCCACTCAAATCCAAAATCTTCAATCCACTTATTGCTCGGGTATCGACGGATTTACCCTTGCATTCCATTGTAGTAAGACTGATCTTCCTCTCAGGACCGGAGATACCCAGTTTATCAACAATTGAGTTAGTTATAAAACAATCGGTTGAAAAATTATCCAAACCGGCATAGGTTATGATCTCATTAGTTGTACCTTGGACTCGAACCTTGACTGGTATAATGGCAAGAGCGATAGATTTTTTCTGACCGGCCCTTACTTTGGCACTATCTTGGTTGGTCCTTTTCGACACAACAAAAGGAAGTCGAACTTATCGGGTAAGGTTCGCCTTCTGGATCGATTGTTCTCTGATCTTGCACAACGGTGCGGTCTTCATTATGCAAACAGGTTGGATGTTTTCGGTTGCATTTCTGGCAAGTAATTCTACGGTTACATTGCCGTGATGGATGTCCCGGGTTCAAGCAACCGTAACATAATCTTCTTTCTTGCAGAAAACCCAACTTTTCTTCCAAAGGTCTTCTGGCGAAGAAAAGGCAATTCTCCAATGCATGATTCGACTTCTTACACGCTAGGCACACTCTTTCATATTCGGATTGATCAATAGACGTACCAGTAGCCAAAGAAACAGCCCTTTTCGGTTGATCTATGTTGGCCTTTCCTCCTCTAGACGCCGGTCCGTCCGTCAAATCGCCGAAAATGGGAAGTGAAATCAATTTAGATTGTTGACTGACAAACGAAATAAGATCGGAGAACGTGACGGAACTCCCCCCTTCCAGTATAGCAAACGCATGTTTCCTCCAAGCCACTCTTATTTGGTAAGGCAGTTTCATGATTATTTCCTGAATCTGAACAGGGCCATCCAGTTGGTTCAACCCTTTTGCCTCCTTCATAAAGTTCCGACAAGACAGTAAGAAGATGCTCAATTCTTCAAGGCCTTGCCGATCTTCGATCTTGATTGACGGCCAATTCCTCAATTTTTCAATGTATCCATTGCATATGAGTATTTCACTCCCATACCTCTGGTCGAGCAATCTCCGAGCTTCAAAATATCCTTGGTCTGGATTGAGGTTGAAGCAACTTCGAACGAGTTCCCTCGCATTCCCACTTGTATATTTTTCCAATTAATGAAGTTTTTCAGAACTTGATCCCGTGTTGTTAGCAATAAGGTGGTCAAACGATTGAACAAAGGATTTGTAAGACACGGGATCTTGACCATCGAAAATTCGAGGCTCGGACTTCGGCAGATGAGATCTCTGTGCTATTTCGGCCAATAGGCTGATCTGACGATTAATGCTTAAATTTTCTTCTTGGACTTCCCGTCGAGGAGAACTGGTCGGAATCTGATGAGCCAGCACCGGGCCAGAATCGGTTTTGACCAACTCCGGCTTTGTCTCGACCTTTTCAATTTTATCCAATGAGGCACGCAGGGGGAGGTTTGAGTGATCTCTTCAAAAATCTTATCTCGGGCGGATGAAAGAAGAGTAAAGGCTTGTTTGGCAACAGTGGGTGGCTCGTGAGAATTTGGGCAGTTTAAGGGTTTTCGCAATTTACAGACCGCCCTTGTGAATTAGATGCCATGAAAAATGTCGAATTGCAAGTTTGAAACCTTTGGTTAGGATTTTGGAAAAAAAATGCACACTTTATTTGCTCGTTCTTGCACGAGAAAATTCTCAACAAATGGCCATTTTTTGGGTAAGTACGAGTGTAAGTGATGTTATAAGCACTGATTTGTATTGTAAAGCTCCAAAACCATCAAGGTATCAAACAAAATGCCGTGTTTTGTACGTGTTTCTCTTCAATATCAAAGGTCTTTTTTAAGTGCTTGCCATTTTTTAATTAAAAGAATAATTTTGTAAATTCTTACAAAACCGAGAGTCAAAATGTCCAAACTTGCAATTCGACATTTTTTGAAGCATCTGAGTCATAAGGGCGGTCTGTAAAACGCGAAAACCCTTACACCAACCAAAATCTTACATTGACGAACAAGCCTTTTCTCTTCTTTTATCCGCCCGCGATAAGATTTTTGAAGAGATCACTTAAACCTCCCCCTGCATGCCTCATTCCTCCGAGAATCTCGAAGTTTTTCTGAGCTCCGCCGAAAGACGGATTTCCTCTTCCATAGTTTGAAATCTCTCCGCCTCTTCTTCAGCAGCCCGTCGATCCCGGCGCTCTTGATCTTCACGCTCATATAAGGCTCTTCTCTTGTCTGCTCTTAGCTTTTGGAGTTGGGATATCATATGCTTCTCAGCTTCAATTTCCACCTTCTTCCAGGCTAGTTCAACTCGTGCCGCAGAAGAGGCCTTGGAGGCCCTCGAAGTGCCAGAGCCACGAGAGCTGGCTACTGATATGCTATCGCTTGGTCTCACGGAGAGGTCCTGAGTTCTTCCAATCCAACCGTGAATAGATTCCAGAGACATCGCAATCTTTGAATACTTTCCTCCCACCAATTCGAAAGGATAAGTTGATCTTTCTCTGATATCCCAGGTCTCATTTTTTCTTCTTCTAGTGCCATCTTCAAAGTCGACACTCTTTGCTCTAATTCCCGATGTTGTTTTTCAACAATAGAAAGGTTATCATCACATTTCATCAAAGCTTCGATCTCATTTATCTTCTTTGTAACTTTTGTTAAGAGGGTCGATGGCTTCTTCACGTTACCACTAACTGACCCAGTTGTTGGCTCCACACGATCGCGAGCAATCGCAGCTCGAGTTCCAGGATAATCTTCACGTTCCATGATCTGTCAGATCCCAACGCCCGTGTTTGAAACTGTTAATCGCCCCAATGTTGATACGCGTAATCCAGCACTTCACTAATCCCAATGAATAGACTATTGATTAGTTCAGCCGAACGGTTTCCTATTATTAAGATACATATGATAATTTCGATGTCTCAGATATAAAAATACGAATAAACTTACAAACATAAAGGGGTAGTAACTTCAAAATGGCGATATCACTTTCTTCTTGAATTTCACTTTTCCAATTGCCTAAACTCTTCCATCGAACGAACGCAATAACTCGCTAATTGGCAAGGCTTTCCTTCACAGGTTTTGTGCCGCCTAATATTTATATTTCCGATACCTCCTTAATCATTCTTCTCCCCATTACTCGATCATTCTATTCCTGTTCTTGGTCCGATCCAGATCTCTCCATTTTCTTACCCGAAATATATCTTCCATTACTTTATCACTCGGTGAACATCATTCCGAGTCCCTGCCATTATCCATGACCCAGCAGTGACATTTCCTCCTCCATCTGTATGGAATCACATGCCCTGCTATGCCTCTTCCGCATCAATTATTTGTTTTGTGCTCATAATTGGTGTGCTATTTTGTAAATATCGGCAATTGAGAATTTTCAACAATGCCATGTCTAATTAAATCCATGTGTTGCTGAGTTGTACTTATTGATCTCTTTCTGGTCTATAAACTAACCTGAATGGGATATTGAGTGACCGATGATTCAAACTTCATAAAACATTCTCCAAGTGAGTGTGTTAGCCGATGAAACTACCACCACCTCTTTTTTTTAATTTTTATTAAAAAAAATTAAATTAAAAAAAATTAATAATAATAATAATAATAATAATAATAATAATAATAATAATAATAATAATAAATACTATTATTTCAAAACAATCAAAACTTTGATTCTTTGATTGAAAAACATGGTATTTGTTTAAACACAACACAGTTTCAGACTGCATTAGATCACTCCCAATAACCCTCAGGTTTCCTAGTTAATCCAGAAAAAAGTGGCTTACCTTTGCCGTAAGTCCTGTTCAATCCTCAATTGAAAGGCATCCTTGGTCTTACATACATTTGCTTGGATACTTGTTGAAACAGATATCTCGAAAACATCTTTTCACATTTTCATAATTCCCTATATGTGCGAACAACTGCTTTTACCATTGACGTGGAAATAACTATTATTCAAGTAAAGAAAAGCCTTCCTGCAAGTTTTGTTTTTTTGCTCCCTAAAATCTGTGAATGAAAACTTTTTGCCGTTCATTTACATAGGAAACACTTAAACCTCATTGGTTTCTTCAGTTTAAGGTAATGTGTTTGGCTTCTGAAGTCCCTTCATCATAGTCCAAAAATGAGCAAATCTTAGAAGATATGTCTGCAAACAAATGAAGAACTTACTTTAGTTCCTTCAAACTTTGGAGATTTCACTATCAAATAAACGTCGTCGTTAGTCAAGGGTTTACAAGCCAAATCCGAGTCATTCATTAACAAATGCATGTCACGGGTAGTTTTTTAAGGATTTTTTTAATTTCAATGGCATTCCATATTCAGTGGTACCACACCATTTTCATAAGCCTTGGAAAGAAGGAAATGCATTTAAAATCTTCCCCCATGGAAAATGAGAGAAATGGCCTTTTTAGTTATGGCATGGTTTGAATACATTTTTCTCCTTATCCAATCATGAGAAGATTGTCTCCTTTGTAACACATTTTTTGGGCCCCAATGTGTCCTTGATCCAAAGCTTAATTTCGATTTTGCACATCATAGACAATTTATTGATTTAGAAGGCTTTGTTTATTGCAATCAAGAAAAGTTGAGAAATATAGGCTTCAATCTACTATGATAACAATGATGAAGAGGAGCAAAATGTCCCTTGTGGATAGTGCTTCAGTGCATTAATTTGCTTAGTTGCTGTTTTGATAATTCTAATGAAAGCCTTTCTGAGTTAAAATTACAAAAACTAAACAACTATGAAGTAAGGCAGTTTATTTATCATCAGAAATGGATTCACAATGGCAAACAATACAAGGCAAATAAAGGAGCTGGAAAGTCATGGTGGTCAAGAAACAAGACTTGGAATGGAAAATGTTGAGCATTGAACTCAAAATCACAACTGAATAACATGACTCATATTCATTTAGTTTTGTTACAGAACTTTTAGGACAACCTTTCAGATGATTTTCATTGATGTGTTGGATACTGAGTGCACTGTGAAGATTTTTTATGTATGGAAATTGTTTGTACGTACACATGGCACACTAGATGAGTTTGATGCTCATACTCTCTTTGATGTTTAAGTGACATTTTGTCCACAGGCCTGTGATTTTGTCACTTTTAAAGCACACAATCAGCAAAAGAACTGATCAATAATCACATTGTTCAGGCTTTGTTCAGGCAAGAACTTGGATTCTTCAAAATCTTTTGTTCTATGTTCTTCACTCGGTCATTAGTGCAACCTCATGCAAATTTTTGTTGGCATGAAATACTTTGCCTAAAGTGGAAGGCCCACACAATATTGTTCATTTGGTGATTGCAATCTTAATATGGAGAATTTCTTGCAAGAAAAAAGCGATTTGCAGAATGATATTCAGGACTGCACAAAATGACACATGATAAGCACATGATCAACGAGGAAATGACCAATCTACCACAATAACATCATCTCAGATATACCAAACTGATCCAAATAAATCACCAATAGATACAGGATGTAAAAGTCGCTTTCACAAACTAAACAAACATGCTGTGCCTTGAATATCCTTGTCCCTTCTGGTGTTGAGGTAGTGCAAGGATACTCTTACATCAAATTAAACTCAAGTCAAGAAATTGGTCAAGGATCAGTTAATTACAAACATCAGTACAGTTACACTGCAAGGTAATAATGTAAGGCCCTACATTCAGGAGATGCCCTTCTCATGATTTTAATCAAGGGGAAAAAGGTTCAAAACATGTTTATTGTTTATTGTTTATTGTATGAGACCACTCAAGCATCAAAAAGATGAGATAGAGTATAGGTAAAAAAGAAAAAAAAACGACAAAAGGGAGAAAAAAGCGCGAAAGATGAAAACACTTTCGAAATCAAATTATAAAAAAATAAGCCGAAAGTACTGGAGAGCAAGTAAACTACGCAATCTGTTTAAGCAACATCCAATCGGAGTAGTTCCCTTCTAAACGAATGCGTGGTTTTCGCTTGCCTAATGGCCAAAGGGAGCTTGTTCCACGAGCGTGACATTCTCACAAAAAACGAGTGATAACGAACTCGTGTTTTTGTTAAATACTCTTTAACAAGCTCTGTCGAAGCCATCCTCGTTTTTGGACGATCATGAGAGGATCCCTCACGCAAAAAGAAAGGCGAAGACAGACCAAGAGGACGTATTTGGATCAATCCCGAAAACACCCGGTAAGCCAAAACCATATCGAGATGTCTTCGACGAGTCTCCAATGATGGCAGCTGAAGTAACTGAAGGCGAGTCTCATAGTCGGTTGACCCAAATCCATGAACCATTTTAGTGGCCCTCCTCTGCACCCTCTCCACTCTCAAAACGTCGCCTCGATTCGGAGGTGACCACACTTGAGACGAGAATTCCAACAACGGCCTCACGTACATCTTAAATAGGCCCACGAACGTTTCCCGATTCCGCGTCAGAAAGTGACGGCCAATCATCCCCAGAACTTGGTTGGCCTTGGAGACGATATTGTTAAGACCCACTAAAGTTAAGCCGACTGTCAAAGGATACTCCAAGATCACGATGAGTGGAGGTCCTCTTCAGTGTGGTCCCATTCATGACATAATAATACAATGGATTTAACGAACTTTGGCCAGAATTCCAGACCAAGCACTTCGTCACATTAAGAGCCATACGATTAGACGCAGCCCATTGGCACATCAGCTCCAAATCTCTTTGTAGATCCAAACAGTCAGATGGGTTTGTTACTGAACGAAAGAGCTTAACATCATCGGCAAATTTCATCATAGTTGATCCGTGCCTTGTTTGCAAATCGTTGATGAAAATAAGAAACAGCAAAGGGCCCAGCACACTTCCCTGTGGAACGCCCGAGGTCACACTTCGCCAATCAGACTTCTCGCCATTGAGTACCACCCGTTGCAAACGACCTGACATCCAACATTTTATCCATTGGAGAAGGCTTCCTCCCACTCCTGCACTGATGAGTTTTTGGATAAGTAGATTGTGGTCCACTTTATCGAATGCTTTTGCGAAATCCAGAAAGATCACATCAACTTGCGTAGCATGATCCAGATGTCGAGTTATGTAGTCGTGAAAGAGAAGATGACTGGTTGTGCAAGAAAATCCTTGTCTAAATCCATGTTGCTCCTCCGTTATAAACTTTTTGCGTCCCAAGAATCGAGTCATGTTGTCCTTTACAATACCCTCCATAACTTTGCAACAAATGGACGTAAGAGAAACAGGCCTGAAGTTTTCCGCCCTCCTCATATCGCCTCCTTTGTGTAAGGGGAAAACATCCGCTTTAGTCCAGTCATTCGGAATTTCCCCAGAGAGCATCGTCATATTGAATAATGCCGCCAAGGGAGCGGCTAGAGAGTTCGCCATCTTATTCAAAACGAAAGCAGGGATGTCATCGGGGCCTGGTGCTGTTGAAGGTTTTAAGGCTTTCAGTTTGTTGAACACCTCTGACGCATAAAAAACCACACAACCCAGTCCAACACCCTTGCCACCGTTGGAATTCACGGAACATGGATCCCCCTTCGGATTGAAAACGGAGGCGAAATAGTCATTTATCACCCTCACTATCTCTTGATTACTCTCGCAGATTTTCCCATTAGAATCTATGATAGAGGTGATTTTTTTTGTATCCCTCCTCTTATTTCTAACGTAAGCGTGCAGAGATCTGATGTTCTGGTTTAACGATAAGCGATTTTCGAAATCGAGTTTCGCACGTCGAACCATTTTTTGCACCAAAGACTTTTGTAGCTTGTACACAGCCAAGTCATGAGGTTCTTTTGTCTGTTTATGCTTTTTCCACAACGTGGATTTCTTTCGAATAGCACTCCGTAAAGCACTCTGCATCCAGACAGGTTCATCCTTAGATCTACGTTTTCTCCAAGGAACAAACGATTCCATTCCCACTTGTATTGCACCCTTGAAGTAATTCCAGGCCTCTTGAACACTTTTCTTTTCGAACACTTCCAGCCATTTTTTCCGATTCAGAAATTCGGAAAACGATTGATAGTCTCCTTTGGCGAAATTCGGAACCATCTGTACCGTACTAATAAAGGACACACATGATTCAAATTCACACTCAAGGGCATAGTGATCACTGAGAGCCAAATCTGCTCGGACCGAAACATAGCGCACACAATTTGGGCACGAGGTAAAAACAAGGTCTAATGTATTTCCACCTATATGAGTGGGATCCTGGACCAATTGGGTCAAAAACCCGTTCGTTGAGGCGTTAAAAAACTCAGCTGCTCGACTTGATCGAGTCCACATAAAGTTCCAATCAATTTCTGGTTGGTTAAAATCCCCAAACAATAAGGCACTAGGCCCCACATTTGAGAGAAATGTGTTCAGCTCCCCTCTTTCCCCATCAGAGGCGTTCGGAGACAAATAGGTGCAAAACACATTTTTTGCTCCAACTCTAATCCCACAAGTTTGGCGATGAGATGTTTCTACTTCTTTGACACTAAGATTTCTCTGACATAAAATTACAACACCACCTCCACGGCCGTGTTTCGTATCGAGTCTGTCTTTCCGAGATATTACGGAATAACCAGGAAATTCGACCTCTGAAGAAAGAATCCCCTTGTGTAGCCATGTCTCACTAATAAGCACTATGGATGGTCTTTCATAAGCGATTATTGCTTCAAGGTCTAACAGTTTGTTAAGAACGCTTCGTGCATTCCAGTGGAGGGCTTTGATTGACATTACTTCTGGTCGTTATCCCTTGAGAACGAGTTAAAACTTGGCCAGAATGGTCGGACTTCCCGCTCAATTTTTTCGATTTTGTTTGCAATTTGCCACCGTTGTTTTTCATATTGGTTTTACCCTCCTTTTCAACTCGATCCTTTTTTGTCGACTGTTCTTCTTGGTTATCGTCTCCCTTGGAAGTAGTTTGAAAATCGCCTTCTTCTGTCCCGTCCGAGGAACCTGTAGATTCCACCAGTGTATCCAATGGTACAGATCCATTCCTCGACACAAGGTCCCCTAGATCACTTCCCACTTGCTCACTTTGCAACAAGGGATCACAAACTTGGTTTATTTCAGACTCTACGCCAATTGAAGGCTGCGACAACAGTACTTTTGTGCAACCCGATCGCAGATGGTCCTCCGACCCGCATAAGAAACACTTTTTGGTTTGATTCTTGTGAATAATTCTGATCTTCCTCTTCCCGACCCGGACAAAATCGGGGACCTCTCCATCTGCTCGAACCCAGACGCACATGTTGCCATTCGGAATTCCTGCCAACCAAGCATCATGTCTTGTTCCAAAAACCTCCTCCGTAATATCAGACAAAGGAATCGCAAAAGACTCAATGCTCTTCACAAGCATGTCATTATTTACTTCTTCCGGTACGTTTAGAAACCGCAGTTTCGATTTCTTGTCTCCCCCTCGGATTACACATTTCCAGCTCACCCCATCGCTGGATCTTTGAAACTCAAAATTTGTGCCAAAGCGCTCTTGGATGTATATCTCGTTCAGAGTTTGGACCTTGATCGCAGTAGAATTTTCAGATCCTCCAATTTTGCGAATTCTCAAAATCTCATCTCGTGATAATTTCAAATCATCCCTCAGAAACTCAGTTAACCTCTCTGTTGAGAGTTGCTTGTTCGAAGGAACCCTTTCGAAATCCAGGACGAGACCAGCGAATTTCTTCTTTGTTGCTGTCGCATAGCTGCCAAATGCAGCTTGATTTCCATCAAAGCTACGATTCATATTGCTGTCAAGAGAGCCAATTTCCTCAGCTGACCCCGAAACAGATATTCAATTTCGTTGTTCATGCCCCAATATGGGGCGTGGCGTCGAGCCAAAAGGCTAGGTAGAACCACCGAAATCTCACACGTCTTTTGATAAGGTCGAAACACTTCTATGCACTTGATGACTCTATTATTTTGACTTCTAACGGGAAGAGCTCTCAAAGCAGCTCAACTGCTCAGCAGCTATATGTCATAACTAAAATGACAATTTCTGTCATATTCCATGGGGGAAGATTTTAATTTTTGCATTTTCTTCTTCCGAAGAGTTAAGCCAATGGTATGGTACCACTGAAAGTGGAATGCCATTGAAATTTAAAAAAATCTTGAAATAAATGCCCGTGATGTAGATAGCAAGCAGTCATAGCGAGACAAGGCAGCAATTTTGCGGACATTAGATCACTTTTGACGCTTCAACAACACTTAGCAGTGATGACTTTAAGGACCCCATAAACCATTTAGGTCAATTGAAATCGGATGAATCATATTATAGTCCAAAGACGATCGGTGTTAAAAGGAAATTTTGTAAGCTAATCATAAAAAAAGCTCCAATTGTCTGGGGTTTATTCATCAACAATATGGGGTAAGGGAGGTCACATTGAGCCTTGATTCTGTCCATGGCATATCATTTTGTTCACTTCCATCGGATCATTCTCATATAGAGGTGAAGAATCTTTCTAACAATTGAAGTTTCTGATGCTGTGGCATTTTTTCTCGGAATGTTTTTGGAACGGTGTCAGTGTTTGGTGCTTTCATTCTTCCATTTTTTCACTTAAGCTTGCGTGTTGAATTTAGTTGTTTCTTGGCTTTGGTCTGGATTCCCATGGTTGATTGATTGGTGGGTTTGTTGATTGGTTGCCTTTACCATCCTGCAAACATCTTCTGATGCTAGTCATGAAAGGTCTTTTGGTTTTTTGCTCTCGTAAGTTGCTGTTGTTTTGGACTAAAGCCCTCAACTCCTTAATTTGGACGGCTGGCCGCGTCGGAACGGTATACTTCAGGGTCAGAACGGTAATCACAAAAATCCCAAACGTGCGTCCGTCGATACCGATCATTAGTGATGGACCGAAAGAGCTCATAACCGAAACCGAAAGTTTCGGCTTAACCGAAACCGAAACCGAAACCAGCTGATTACAAAATTGTTCAAATGCAAAACCTGCCTTAAAATTAGAATGCTCATGTGTTCAATGTTGAGTAGTCGCAAATTTTGAAAAATCGGAAAACTTAAATTTCAGAGGTTTTGGGACCATTTTTTTTGATTTTGTTGTCAAACTCCATTTTAGATAGTGCTTGTCTGCTTTCGGTTTCGGTAGGCATAACCGAAACCGAAACCGAAACCGAAATTTCGGCCGAAAGCGCTTTCGGTCCATCACTACCGATCATCAAAGCGGCTTATGAGTTTGCTCAAATCAAAACCATGTAATTTTTTTAAAAGCAAATCACGTGTTCATTGAGTCAAGCGAGACAAGAGGGCTGATTCAAATTGGTCTACAAATAAAGTTTGAACCCTAATTAGGTCTAGCCCTCCGACATAAATGTGAGGTTTGGTGAAAAGTTGGTTTTTTAAATTTCACTCTTACAGTAAGCCTGAGTAATTTTTAGCGCATTTTGAAACACTTTGGTACGTCGCAATATTAGTACACCGCATGTAGCCACCAAAAGTTTCGGTCCACCTGCGCAGCACAACTCAATGTCCGCGATCTCACATAGTACTGAAGAAGCAACAGGCAGGTACAAAATACGAAAAACAAAATACCGCAAATATCCATTCAATTTGCTTTGCATATCAACTTAACTACGAAAGTGTACTTTTTTGATTATATCTCAAATAAGTAGATGCATAGATATCTAGACCCTGGATGTCGTACGGAAAATTGAGGTGACCGCTTGGTTGGCTAGAGGAAGGAATGAAGCAAAGAAGCAAGTTTTTCCTTTTTTGGTGTTGTTAGGTCATTCTTAATGATCCTGTGCAACTATGAACATAAAATTCTCCTATTTTCTTGTTGCATGAAATACTATCTAACCATTTTACCTGCTAAGGGGAAGGTTATTGTAGTCATATTTGCATCTTTCTTCCTGAATGGTTGATTTTAACCATGTGATTTTTTTTGTTGCCAATCTATTATTTCACACAATATAGACAAGTTTGCAACAAATTATTTCCTGTTCCTTCTCATCTATTTTACAACGTGTTTGATAACATTGATTTATATATGTGTTTATTGAAGTATATTTTAACAAGATTAATTTCATTACATTTGCTTAATGCACTAGAATATATAACACTATATCCTTTCAGGACATAGTTTCCCCTAATTTTTGTTGCATTTGTGGTCTAATTCATCAGTGTTGTTTTCAGAGGATAGACAGTCTTTGCATTTATTTATAACCAATCTTGGTGAAAGGAATAAAGGGCTAAGAAATTTTCCTTGGAACAAATCAGAAGTACATCCTACTCACAAATGTATAAATGTTTTGAGAAACTGTGATAGTTATAGTCACAAAAACTAACATCAAAGTGGAATTTTTCAAAACCAAAGCTGGCTGACAATGATAAAACCAAAGCTGGCTGACAATGATGTATCTTTTAATGTTCCGGAAAAGTTGATGAAACTTTAAACTTTGTGTGAAAAGGCTGTTTCAAAGTGAACTGGATTTGATAGATTGTCCAAGATTTTTGTATCATAAGTAGTTTTTCATTATTTCATTCATCATTTTTAGGGAACAGCCTCCAAACCAAACATTTGATGGAGGGCTTAAGATTGAACACACTGTTGACTTCTATTGCTCATCTTGACTTGTTGATCTTGACGGAGCAATGTTATGTTAGGCATAATTGTATCAACATTGCTAAGCCATCATTTGTTTTACATGAAAGGGCAATATGCAATTCTAGACAAATTCTGTTTAACTACATTGGTCACCTTAACTTTTGACAAATACAACCGGAAAGTAAAATGTATGAACAATGTAAAATAAAGAAAAAAGTTACAAATGAAGAAATGCTCAATGCAAATGGCAAGTGAATTGAAAGCACAAAATTTTGATCACTATGACAATTCCATATTTTTGCACCTTTTAGGACTGTATAGTTCATTGCACAGATAAATTAAAACAAACACCTTTTGCTCCAATTTTTCTCATTTTTCTTCATCATAACACCTTCGTGAGTGCAAACACCTTATGACTTGAAAGAGTTAACATAAAGACCTTAGAAAGCCAGTTCTTAGTGCCCTAAATATTTTTGGATTGTGTTTAACAAATGTGGAGATAGGTTTCATTCTGCCAAACAAAATTGGTCATTAACTTTTCAAGCCTTGTTGTGATGCATCCAAAAAAGCAACCAAGATGAGGTGCATTGCAGCATATTGGTTATTCATACTTCAAGTAAATCTAGATTTGCCTACCTTTGTATGCACTTCAGTAGATCTCAGTGAATGGAAACTCCTGAACATATCTTTCAACACTTGTGTTTGTTGGTCATTGATGGCTGAAGTTCCCCACCACTCATAGAGCCCCTTTGGTCTCACCCTGGTGCCCACCCCTTCACTTCACACCCCTTCAAAAAAGTCTGAAGACCACATTTGACTTGCTTTTTATGGATTTTTGTTTCCTGACACTTTAAATTCAACCACAACCAGGAACAAACTGAAGTGCTTCCTTTATAGATAACTACTGGCATTGTCAAGGGTCACAAACATTTAGAGGGCAAGTCAAATTTCTAATCTTGTGTCATAGTATTTTGAGACAAGATTAATGAGATGGGCCCAAAACATACTATTCATTTGGAAATCATTATTCAATGTTCAATTATTGCACAACTTTGTCCATTCTTCTTTTTGAAAAACTAGTCTTGATTGGGCTCAAGTCAAAATAAGTCTAACCCTGAACATCACTTGGGTCGCCAAATGAGTCTACAGTAAATGGGCTCAGAATTTTGGCCAACCAAGTGGTCGGAGAGGTTGGGCGTTTCTGTTCCGTTAGTCGTCCACTCGAGACGTCCATGGTAGATGTAATCAAGGCATAAAAGTAGCTGACTGACACCATCGCATTATTTTTGAACGAGTGAAATCTCGATCTTCAATTGAAAACTCGTCACACTTGACAAATGAAGGCAGAATCAGATCGGCCTAATGCTTATAGAATACTTGGAGAGTTTCTGGTATTGATATAAATCAAGCTGAGATGAAGTGCCTTAAATGTTGACTGAGTGTTGTTGATGAACCTGTGGTGGTTTTTGGTTGAAATTATTGGAAAAATCCCTTTCAAATTGGCATGGAAACCTGACTACTGAAAAGGAAATTCATGCATGATCTATGCCAAAATTCATCAGAAAAACACTTAAGGTTTTATTTGGAGTTCCACCATCGACATTTTAGGCACTTAAGTTTATCCCAAAAAGATGAATGACCGTTGCAATCTTCAAAAATATGTGTATTGTGGGAACTGCGAGCTGTTGCCGCATGAAATCCGCTAGATGGCGCACTTTATGACCATACTCTGTTATTATAGTGCTCTAGTTGCGGCAACAGTTAAACTTCCCGTCTTTTGGCTAAAAGAACCGATGGTATGGTTCACTCAAGCGGAATCAAAATTCACTATTAAAGGCATTTCCATCATTCAATGGCTGCAAGAATTGTGGATTTACTAACTTCGCCTCCACCGAAAGGAACCCGTTACGCAAGGCTTAAAGATCGTTCACGCTATTGTCGTATCAAAGAGCAAGGAGACAGATTCGAGTATCTCCGTTAGTAGACCTTCCGAGTTGATGGATGAAATGCTTGGAATGTTGGGAGATCATGAGGCGTGCTTCTTATTTAAAACCCTAATCATAGACCAACTTCATGACGATATTATTATTATTATTATGATTATTATTATTATTATTGGTTGACCACTCTTTGACACTCGAGGTGCATAAGTAGAGTATTGGTACAATTGTTTGGTTTTTGAGGATAGAGAATAAAATTGAAAAGTTTATGGTCAAGGCACGAGGTCAGGTAGGAAGGTTCCAGCGAATTTGGACATTCTGCTTCATGGAGGAGAGTGCGAATCAGGCACATCCTAGATCTTCAATGAAATTGAACTCTGAGATAGTACGTTTGAATTTGGCTAGGGACGGGATCGATTTGATTTGGCATGGCAGCTTATTCCATAACATCGCTCCTCGGATTGCAAACGAAGCCCTTCGTGTTTCCAATCGGAAGGTTGGTACTCGCACATCGAGGTTCAACGTACTCCTAGTTATTTTCCCGGAGGTCTTCCCCAAAGGAGTGAACATTTTCTTTCCTTCCAAGTCCCCGATGCTCAACAAGCCACTCATGATTTGGAAGACCAATTGGGCATCAAATTTGGCTCTTCTCTCTGCAAGGAGATCCAACCCGAGTCTCTTAAGGCGTTGAGTGTATGGGAGATGGCGCACTGACGGAATCATTCGAGTAAATCTTCTTTGTACTCGTTCTAGTAGATCCACATCCTTTTTTAGGCGTGGGGACCACACTTGGGAGGCATATTCCAGGAGAGGCCTGACATACACTTTATACAAAGAAACTAGAACTTTCAGATCTTTTGTCTCAAAATGTCTCGATAGGAACCAAAGTTTGGTATTTGCATTCTTTGCAATCAAAGAGCACTGACGGCTAAATTGAAGCCCAGAGTCCACCATAACACCCAAGTCTTTATGCTCTGTAACCCACTCGATTGGTTTGCCGTTAATGAAGTACTCATTACTAATTGGAAGCCGGCCAGTCCGTAGAACGCTACACTTTTTTGGATTAAACTCCATCCCATGGTTTTCGGCCCAACGGCAAACTCGATCCAACTCTTGTTGAAGGGACTCGGAGTCGGCGCTCGAGGAGACAGCTCGGAAGACTTTGGTGTCGTCAGCAACTTTTATAAGACGATTTGGTAGGTTTGTTCTCAAATCTGAGATAAATATTACGAAGAGTACTGGACCAAGGACACTTCCTTGAGGAACTCCTGACGTGACCCTCATCCACTGCGACGACTCGCCATCGAGCACTACTCTTTGCGCCCTATTCCTTAGCCACTCAGAAATCCAGTTGACCACATATCCTCCGATTCCAAAATGGCCCAACTTATTGATCAGGTGTGCGTGAGATACCTTGTCGAATGCCTTGGCAAAGTCAAGATATACAGTATCAACGGTTGTCTCTTGGTCTAGACATTGGCTCATAAAATCCACGTGCTCCACTAACCCAGTGACACAAGTCCTTTGATGTCGGAACCCATGTTGGTCACTGATCAAATATTCGTTGTCTTTTAGCACTTCATTCAAATGATCTTTAAGAATGCTTTCCATCAGTCGGCTTGCTGTGGAAGTTAATGAAATTGGGCGATAGTTTTGGCATTGCGAAGCTTTCCCTCCCTTGAAAATCGGGGTGACATTGGCAATTTTCCAGTCATTTGGTACTGAGCATTCTAGCATAGATCGGTTGAAAATGATCGACAGTGGTAATGCAGCCGCAAATCCTAATCTCTTAAGAATAGTCATGGAAATTCCGTCTGGTCCACAAGATGGGGAGCTTTTCATTTTTTTGAGCTTGGACATCACATCCATTGTTGAAAAGCGCGTTAACGTTAGAATTGCGGAGGGGTTCTTCTCTGGTTCAATATCGGTTGGAGTTGAAAACACTCTTTGGAAATGCTGATTTAAGAGAGATACCACTTCTTGGGTTGAGTTTGTTAGCGATCCGTCGCCAGTGACTAAGGGTCCAATTTTGTTACTATTTTTTCTCTTTCTGTTCACATACCCATGAAAGGCCCTTGTTTTTCCCGTAAGCGAGGAATTCTTCATATTCACACTTTGCCGTTCTTACTCTTGATTTGACCTCTTGGCATGCCCGGTTGTATTTCAGTTGGGTCTCCTCGATGTCGTATCTCTTTTTTACTTTCCACAACCTTTTTTTCTTTCTGATTATAGCCAAGAGGCTGTGGTTCATCCACGGGGGGCGGGTTTGTATCCTTCGGAGTCGCTTGGGTACGTGGGCATCAAGGAAGCCAAAAAGAGAGGTTTTAAAATAAGACCATCCTTCCTCCAAGGTACAACTGTCAATAGAAATTCTCCTGAACCAGTCAATGGATAGGAGTTCTCTTGAAACAGCTTGGAAATCACCTTTTGATAGATCATAGACAACTTCTTTTGATGGTTGTGTCCTCTGAATTTGTCCTGACAGCACTATTTCGATGGCGTAATGGTCACTCATGTGTAAGTCGGTTCTAACTTGAACATCTCGAAAAGTCAGTGGGTCATCTAGTAGAACCAGATCAAGTATGTTTCCCCGGGAATGAGTTGCTTCTTGCACCACTTGTGTCAAAAATCCATCCTGGAGGGCCATTAGGAATTCCGACTCGACAGTTCCATTGGAGGTATTGTTTATCCAGTTGATTTGCGGATAGTTAAAGTCCCCCAGAATAATTGCTCCCTTGGGTGCGTTCGACAGAAACATATTCATAGCTGATCTCGTTAACGGGTCAGAATTTGGAGACAAGTAGGCACAAAACACTTTGTTCTTGTCAATGGCTATTCCACAAATATTTGGGGTGGAGACGTGAAGACTTGAATAAGAAAGACCGTTTCTACCGAGGATGAGCACCCCTCCTCCCCGACCGTTTATGGTGTCTAGACGGTCAGCACGAGCTATAACTGAGTAATCACAAAATGACAATTCACGGTCCGATATTTCTGGGTGCAGCCAAGTCTCACTTATTAGGAGAAGATGTGGAGTCTCCGTGGCTAGCACTGTTTCTAATTCACAGAGTTTGTTCACTATGCTTCTTGCATTGAAATATATCAATTTCAGGCTATTTGATGGGTGTTGATGTGGTCGAGGCATGTTTCAGTATTTGTGAGAGTTGTGTTTCTCAAGTCATATGACGATTCTCAAGTCATATGACGATGTCTGAACACGGTGTTCCGAATGGCTTTTTTTAGGTTTGAATCAAAATACCCAAAGACATCATGGCACTTTTTGAACCCAAAATTTAATGGGGAACAACTTTACTTTTATTGTATTATGCAAGTTTAGGCCCAGGGAAAGAGTTATATACCTAAAAATCTATTAATTGTAACATTTTTGAATAAACTATTTCACCCATATTTGGAGACCATTTAATTACCTTATGAATTCAAATTGAATGAAAAGTCATAGAGCAACAGCTGAATTATTTGACTTTGAATGGTCCATTTTTGACCCCAAAAGGCTGAAAAACGGTACACTAATATGAAAAGCACATTCCCAAAGGTTTCATATAGCTTTTCAATATCGCAAAAATATATATGCGATAATTGAAATTTTTCGAGTTTTGGAGTTCATGTCAAATTAGCTCAAAATTATAAAAAATATCACTTAAAAGGCACTTAAAATACATTTTGCGATGAAAAATCTTTTATAGTATCAAAAACACTCAAAGTTGGGCAATACTCCCCAAAGCCCCCAGCACTCAACATCTCATGCCGTTCATAACTTTCTACAAAACATTTTACATAACAAAGATAAGAGGACTTCAATCGGAATATTCGTAGATCTTCCAAAGGTCTTTGATACCATTTCTCATGACATTCTTATAGAAAAAATGGCAAAGTATGGTTTTAGCCATGATATGATAGATGGGTTCGAAACTACTTGACCAAACGAATTCAGATTGTGGATATTGAAATGTCCGGGAGACCAATGAAGAGTGACAACCTAAGGTGTATGTATTTAACATACAGGGTCTTGCAGATAAATCCGGACAAAGTTTAACTGCTTCCAGACCAATAAGTAGAGCGAGTAGCGAATTCATTTATATAGCATTGGAAAAATTGCATTGTTAGCTTTCAAATAGTACCATTTTTAGCACAATTGTTCCCAACACAACAATGGAGCAAACAAGAAAAGCAGTGATCATTGAAATGGCCCGCGCGGGAAACAAGCTTGCAGTCATTGTGAAGGCACTCAAATACGCAAGGAGCACCGTCTACGATGTCTACAAGTGCTGATAAGAGGAGGGAGTGGCCAAGAGGATGCCCCATGCACCTCCAAGTGACAAGAAGAGGACACCCAGGCTTGTGGCTGCTCTCAAGAGATCAAATATGGCCTCTCTGGGGACCTCAATGTCACCACTGACAAAAAACAGAGATGTGAATGTGTCCACCATCTCCAGGGCCATCAACAACGACCTGAAGATGCATTCCTACAGGCTCTACACCCGCCATATCCTCCCTGATGACATAAGGGCCAAGAGGGTGGAGAAAGAGACAAAGTTGTTCAGCGACCTGAAGTCTCATGAGGGAAGAACCATTTTTTCAGTGATGAGACGAATTGGACAGTGGGCAAATCGTACAATGTCCAGAACAACAGCTGGGTGGCTAGCAACAGGTCCACGGTCCCTCATGCCTTCAACTGCAAATATCCAGCCTCTGTGATGACCCTGGGCGTCTTGGGGAGCAACGGGTCCGTGATGCCACCCTTCTTCTTCAACCCCAAAGAGAGGGTGGGCGCAGACAGGTACTGTGAGGTGATGAAGACCATGGTGATTCTGTGGATGGTGCAGGAGGTCAGTGGTGCCAAGTTCATCCTCCAGCAAGACTCAGCCCCAGCCCACAAGGCTAAGAACACCCAGAACCTCCTCAATATCAGCAACATCAAGTTCTTGGACCCCAACCAAGACCAGGCCCCCTTAACTCACCTGATATGAATCATGAATCCTCTGGATTACTGCTTCTAGGGAAAGTTAGAGAGGGAGGTCTGTGCTACCAGCTATATCAGCATCAATGGCCTCAAGACCTCTTTCAGCTGTAAGTTGGCTGCCATTGATCCCGCAGAGGTCGTCAATGCCTGCAAGTCCTTCCGGCCCAGGATTGAAAGGATGATTGAGAGGGAGGGGCAACATATTGAAAAAAATTACTCTTCATTAGTTGGGTTTTCAAATTAAACATTAACTGACTCTCTACTTGCTCTACTTATTGATCTGGAAGCAGTTAAACTTTGTCCGGATTTATCTGCAAGACGGTGTAGATTGATATAGCAACATATATAAATGCATATGTATAGGTTCTATATGTACAAGAAAAATGGTAGTTGGTAGAATATTCGTACCCCGTCAGTGTTGTCCCTTTAGATTCTTGTTGGAGAGTGTCGGATTGATTCTGTGCTTTGCTAGCAATGGTAAATTGAGACGAGCCAAGAGCTCAGATGCGCCATGATTCCCAAGCTTATGGGTTCTCCAGGCCAGGATCCGGGGGCCTGCAGGACCTTGTGTGGGGGTGCAGAGATAGGGGTGGGAAACGACCAATTACAGCAAGCATTTAATTATTGGCATGGTTAAATTGGCAGACCTTACATTTTACAATGTTGCAGGTGTCTGGATATGATTCAAGAATCATGGCCTTCGTTAACTCCTTGGCTCTGTTGAAAATCAGACAAGCATCACGAAGAACACTCGGACGAATCAGACTCCACACATCACCTTTGGCACGCGTAGAGCATTCACGGACAAATACCATTTGCTCAATTGCTTCGGAAGTTTTGTGTTGGAGAGCACTAGAGATAAAACTACTTTGGGCTAGCTGTGTGTTATCTTCCAATCGTAGAATTCCAGCACTTTTCTGAAGGGGTAGGGAATGTGTTGTCATCCTTTTTCCATTTATAGCCTTCAGTGCCCTGTTTAATGAACTTTGGAGTCTTCCAGTGTTTTGTTTTGTTAGTAGAGGCATCCAAGCAACGTTGAAGTAGTGAAGGACAGCGAGTATCAAGGTCTTGACAAGTTGATTCCTGGTGGACAATGGCAGGGATCCTCTCACTTCTTTTAGCATGGCGGTCACATTGTTGGTTTTTCTGATGACCTCATCAACGTGCCTTCCAAACCCAAAACGATCATCAACTCGTACTCCTAAGTACTTTGCCTCTCGAACCACCTCCAAGACATCGTCGTTAACCCTTACGCTAATATTGGCCTTGCATCCAATTTTCATAAGCGATGTCTTCTTGGAGTTGAGTTGGAGTTTGTTTCTATTGAAACAATCAAGGACCTCTTGCATGGCAAGCTGAGTTGCGGGCTCTAAGTGGTTGACATCTTTTGATGAAGTAAGAATAACTGTGTCATCCGCATCCACAATCAACTTCTCCCGACAATGGTCCGGCAAATCATTTACAAAGATGTTAAAGAGCAAAGGACCTAAGATACTGTTATGTTATGGACGCGAGTGACGGACGCACGATGTGTACTCGGTGAAGCTCTATTGCAAACTGCTTTATTATCGGGAGTTGGGGCATGGATACAGAAGCATCGTATATACAGAGTAAGCATATATGAGTAACAGGAGAGCATGAGTCATAAGGAATAACACTACATCTCCCCCCAAATTATATGAATACATAATTTAAATATTCGCCCAAGTAAAACTTTCCGGCGAAGGGACCGCATTGGTAACATCTTCAAAACGATCTTCAACGAGCGGTTGGACGTTGCGGCGAAGTTGGGGTGGTGGAACAAAACACTGTTCACCATTATACCACGGTAAAGCACTACGTGGGTGTCGGAGCTTTATACAACGCTTATAAACAACACAGAACACAAGCATTAACACCACCAGGATGACAAGTCCCATTTGGGCCGTGCCAATATGGATTTCAACGATGTGGAAACCAGAATTCTGTTCCATGTCCTTGGGTTGAGAAATTATCTCTTGAGAAGGGCTTGCTCCCATGGCGATTGGTGAAGATGAAGTGATCTCACCAAGAGAATTGTTTTTCTCTTAATCGTGCACTTCTCCTTGGAACGACCTCCTCTAATCCTGACTCCACAGGAACTTGACGCCTTGGGCCAAAATCATATGAAACATCTCTAGGCAAAGGCTTGATAAAAATCCTGTTTCGTAGAGATGTATGTCCTTCATCCATACGAATCACATATGAACAACCAGATGGCCTGATTGATTCAATCGTTCCCATGTTTTTCCAAGTTTTAAGTACTGGATTTTGAACTCGTACTCGTTGACCAATTTCGAGAAGGGATAAGGGTTGGGTATGACGATCGAACGTGATCTTCGTTGCTTTTTGAACTCGTTTTCTCATTCGAGCGGCGCTCCCTTGATCCATAAAACCAACTGCTTTGGGTAAAGTAGGCAGGAAACCTCTCTGTCTACGTCCCAAAAAGAGTTGTGACGGGGAAATACCATCTGCCCGGGGAATATTTCTCCAAGTGGCTAATGCCTTGTCCATCAGGGATGAATCGCCTTTGCACTTGAAGTAAAGGTCCTTTATCTGTTTAACCGCAGATTCTGCCAAACCATTACTTTGGGGATTATATGGTGAGGACAGTTCGTGAATAACGTTATTGTCGCAACAAAACTTTTTAAATTCACTTCGAAATTGTGGGCCTCCATCCATACGAATAAATCGTGGGAAGCCATATTGGAGGAAAATCTTCATCAGAATTTTCGTGTTTTTGTGTCAGGTTTTCAACGAGTGTAATTGAAATTGGAAGGGCCAGCCAGAATATCTGTCAACTACAACAAGATAGTGCCGTCCAGAATATTCAAAGAGGTCCGCAGCAATTTGGTCCATGGGCCCCGTAGCTTGGTTCATCTCATGGAGAGGTTCTCGCTGTTGGGTCGGTCGTCGAACTTGGCAAATTTCGCAACAGTCAATCATGATTTTGATATCATTATTGATGCCCGGCCAATAGTAAAGTTGCTGAGCGGCTTTCCTCGTTTTCACTATTCCTGTGTGAGGTAAGTGAAGTAGGCGGAGAACCTCCGCGCGACACGCTAAGGGGATTACCATCCTTGTGTTGTCCAAGATGAGAAGATTTGACTCCTCAAGCAATGAGAGACCGTCCCACACGGTTGCATAAGGGCGTGCTGGGTGTGTCGGAGATAACTCCTCGATCTTTAAATCTTGGCGAAAAGCAAGCACAATTTCTTGATAAATTGGATCTTGCAACACTGCATCAAATATAAATTTGAGACTTGGATCGTTCATGGTGGAAGTCAGAGGCCCATTAACTGTCAAAACCATTTCCTTCTTCTCGGGTGCTGCAAAGACAGGTGCACGAGAAAGGGCGTCCGCTATCAAATGGGTTTTGCCTGCGACCCAAGACACATGAAACGAATAGGTGGATAACTTCTCTCTAAAACGTAGAAGGCGAGAATTATGAACGTCATCCAAAGGTTTGTCGAAAATACCGACTAAGGGGCGGTGATCAGTGATCACGCCGAACGTAATGTTGCCAAGCAAATAATGGCGACATTTTTGAATGGCCCATGCGATGGCCAGACACTCAAGTTCCACGGTGGCATATCTCGATTCCGTCGGGGTAAGTGCACGGGAACCGCATTGAATGAGGCGTATCTCATCATGATGACCACATTGGATAAGGGCAAATCCCAAGCCCTGCAATCTTGAAGCATCGGTAAGTAATTCTGTCCTTAGCTGAGGATCAAAATATTGAACAAGCGATGCTGAAGTGAGCACCGTCTTCGCTTTTTCAAAGACCAACTTGTGTTCTGGTAGCCACTGAAAGACCACATCTTTTTTAAGTAAGTCACGAAGATCACTTGTCACATGTGCCAAATCAGGGATGAACGCTCCCAATTGATTTGCCAGTCCCAAAAAGGAACGAAGTGAAGTAAGGTCTTTTGGTTCGGGGAAATCGCTGATTGCAGACAATTTTGTCGGGTCGGGTCGAACCCCTTTCTCGGATACAACAAAACCAGCAAACTTCACTTCTTGTCCAAAAGCAAATTTCTTCTTGGAAATAGTAATACCATGGGTACGACATCTTTCCAACACTGATCGAATTCTCTTGTAGAGAACCTCAGGAGTTGGTGCCTGAACGAGAATGTCGTCCACGAGCTTGAGCACACCAGGTAGGCCTTTAATTGCCACGTCTGACCTGTGACATCATTCGTCGGAACTTGCATTGAGTCCCATGGGGGCTCTATTGTAATGGAATCTACCATTAGGAAGCAAGAACGTGGTGAGGAGAGAACTTTCCTCGTCCAAAGGAATCTGAAAATATCCTTGGACCGCATCCAACTTTGCAAAAAACTTGGATGTATGATCAATACTATTGATGATATCCCTACTCGTAGGGAAAGGATGTATAGGCCGTTTGACGAACTTGTTGAGCTGCGAAAAGTCCGTGACCAAACGTACTCCGGCCTTACCATCTCCCTTGGGCAAAAAAATTCCGGGCCTGATCCAATCGGTTGGAGCAGGTGGGGAAGGTGAAATAATGTCGGAATCGATCAATTCTTGCGTGAGAAGATCGGCTTCCTCCTTCATGTGTAAAGGTGCTGGGCGTGCCGTGAGTACCCTACGTGGTTCAATGTCGACGTCACGCAGATGTATCTTCATCAGAGGGCCCTTCATATGTCTCTTCGACAAATCGTTCCTTAAGACATCTTTGAAGTCTTCAAAAATTAGACTCATATCCAAATCTTGATGGTGTTGTTCCATCATTGCAGCTTGAGCGCGTGATTCAACTTGCGCCTTCGGAAAATCTTCCGGTATGACCTTTAATCTTTGCAGATCTTTCCAACCCACAAATATGTCGTTCTCAACATCTGAACAGGTGATTGCTGTCACATCGATTTCTGCAGAACCATCGATGGAGAGACCAAACTCCACAAGTCCCTCGCAAGCCAAGGTGCTGCCGTTTGCCGCGATTAACTGGACGTCTTGCTGACTGACGGGCAGTCTGTATTTCTTAAATAGTCCGTGTTGCTCCTGTATCTGGCAGGGCGTTAAAGGTGAATTTCTTGCCTTTTGACGGATTTATATGAACCAAGAATCTTGGTGTAGGATGATGGACAACAGCATTGACATTGGCCACTTGAAATGTCGCCGTTGTGTCAGCATGTCCTCGGTGTTCATACCTAATGGCCCGTTGAGTTCGGATACCATTTCCGCGATCGACCATACAGACTGGCTTGATATGTCCCACCTTACCACACTTGTGGCACTTGGCATTCATCATTGGACAATCGTTTGCTGCATGTCTTGAACTTCCACATCTAAAACATTTATCGGGCGAGATTTGTTTCTGAAAAGTCTGCCTCGAAGTTTTCCCCTTATTGATCGTCTTGTTTTGGTTCGACGTCAATTTTGCTGCTTGGCAATCCGTTCCACTCATCGCTTTGAGGGTGGATTGAGTAACCTCATAAGCATGTGCCGTTCGATTTAGCTTCTCCAGACTTGGGCTCTCGGATTTCAAAAACAATTCTTTGAGTTTCGAATCCGAACAGGCACAGATGTATCGAAATACGTAGAGATCATCCATCCACAGAGAGTTTATGAAGATCGGCTTCTTCCCCTTTTGAACGGAGTTTAGCACAGAAATCTGTGAAGAGCTGGCACGTATAGATGTGCCATTATTTAAGGTATTCGAAATTATAATCGATTTTGTGTTTGTGGGTTCTAAAGAGTATTGAAAAGTGACAAAAAAACCAACGAGCTTTGATTATGCTTCAGCTCCTTTCCTAACTTTTCTTTCAAAATAAGGATTGCACATATTTCATGGTCTCCAACCATCCCCATCAAGTTTTCAGCTGCATGTCCTTATTCGGTGTTGCCAAAACTGACCACATTTGAGCGAATAATTTTAAGTGCACAAATTTTGTCTCTACATTACATGCAGTAAAAGTTCATTTGTTTTACAGTTTTACTTGGTTTCAAATGACTCTTAGCAATTCCTGTTCAAGCCTGTTTGAATTATTTATGCTTGTTTAATTTCAAAGTTGAAATTGTATGACCTGCTTTTAGGGATAACTATGTTTTTAATTCTAAAGGTTTAATATTCCTGTATATAAAGCCTCTAGTTAATAACTTAATAGCAGAGGCTCTACCCAATTTTCTAGAGTTAGTGTTTTGATTGATAACGCTTCCCTTGAAAGAGATTTTATTTGATTCAAAAAGGAGGTTTTGGGTGGTGATGGCATATAAGACATCTTTTTTCTGTCAATCCTTTGTAATAAGGAAAAACAAACAAATGTCTGAGTGCGAATAATTGGCAAATTGGGAGAAATTCATTTTTTTTATCAGCCACAGATCCTATTTAGTAATACATTACTGTTCAGTTGTCCGACATCGTCTTAACCTTCTAGCCATGCATAATTACATCCTTACACATACGTCAATGATCTGCATTAGAATCCTATATGTCTTTGACGAAGGATAAATCCAGCCTGAAAGATCGCGGTAATCTTTTCTTTCCGAAAAATCATTTGAATTTTGATGTGTTCCTTAAAATTTACGAAAGACGTGTCTGGAAAGACAAAAATTCAATTTATTGTCGTAACAGGGAACAGACATTGCAATGAAACAAATAATAGAGATCGGCCCTGGGATGCTTCAATTAGTAAGGCCAGAATGAAAGTCATTCACACTGGCAAGGAAACGACGAGAATACATAGGGTTAGTTGTCTCCTTGACCGCATACCTCGCCCAGGTTTTTTCATACTCTGAATGAAGACTCTCATGAGCTTGTTCAGCGTAGACCTCCATGTTTTTACCACCTCGCGAGGTTACAAATGGTATCAAGTGATCAAGAACTATATGAGCCTTGGTTGTCAGCGACATTCCACTTGCCTTCCAAGCCACTCGAAACCCTTGAACACATCTCTTGAGGGTAGAAATATCGACAGTGTTACGACTGTACTCCAAGGTTAGGTTTTGGAAAGATTGGAACACTTGCAGAAACTTTTGACCCTCCATGTCTTGCTTCTCTTCCTTCAATATCTTCCTCAAAACATCCACATTGTTGAGCAATTTACGACATTCATTCCCTTCAAAACCCGATCCATGGTAACGCTCTTCATGCAAATGGAGCTGTTTGGGCCAAGAGGTTGTCTTTGGAATCTGTTTGATCATTTTTGAGTAGGTATGGTTGACTATTCCAAGACAAATATGAAGCCAAGGAAGAACGCATACCTGAAGAAGTGGGATGGATGGGTCTTTGTGTTGAAGAAGGATTGGTTCTCGGTGAACCGAGTTGAAATTTTTGGCCTTGGCATTAGGGGTCGAGGAGAATTGCTGGAAATCTCTCCTCAGGTGTCCCAGGCTTCGCTCCATATAAGGTGTTTCACTCTAACGCCCATTCACCCATAAGCAATATATACATGGATGAGTGCTGGCATGATTTCCAAGACCAAAGACCATATTATTGCATTTAAGATCCTGAGAATACACGTCTTCAAGATCCTCTCCAAAATTCAGGTCCAACTTTGCTATCATTGTCTTAACGTGTTCATACGTCTCTTTAACGGGCGCAATTGCCAACAGGAATGTGCGCTTAACCCCAGAGCTCTTGAAACGCCTGTTTTCAGAGCTAGGCTCTCGAGCCACCAAGTTGCCACTGACCTGTTGAATAAGATATATAGATATAAAAAATATGTGTATATTTTTACACACTTCTACAGAGATTTGTAGAAATAGATATACAATACTTATTTAAAGTATCTTACCTTCAGAAAACCTCGTCCTTCATCAATAGAGAGCCTTAAAAAGACGTCCTCGAATTTTGACCCATGTTCTTGCATGATTGAGTTGAAGAACTGTCGCACATTTGTGCAAAATACGATTGGAAATTTGACTCCATCTGACAGAGATGCCTCTTCCCCAACATCAAACCAAGGAGCAAATTTCCTATTTGCCATCACGAGTGTCTCTTTAAACCCGGGCTCAACCAGAACTGAACCTCGGATCTCCCTGACGAACTTTTGGGCCGCATTGCCACTAATCCCAGCCACAATTTTGGCGCGCTTCAAATCATCCACACCCACCACCCTCTCACTCCTCTCACTCCTCTCCTCCATGGTTTTGTACGTTTTATCCACTGGGGTGTAAGTGACAGTTCTTCCCCTTGTGGCCAAAGTGAGAGGCAAGTTCTGGTTCTTCTTCTCTGTTAAGGTATCCGTAGCCAAAATCTCCAGTGTTCGTTGAGGGATGATTTTTCTGAAGTTTTCTATTGTGCTGGCGGATGTACAAGGATGGTCGTGTCCAGGGCCAATGATGGCAAAACATCGAAGGCAAAATAAACCACGATCTGGAGAGTGCAGATGTAATTTGACGTTCTCTTCCTCTGTCTCTTTAGGCGGTCTTCCAGGTTTCCTCTTTCGCTTTTTTGTAGATCGAAGACCCACAATTTGATAGGTTGAACAAAGGAAGCAGCAACATTTCACATCACCTCGAAGAGGTCGGAACTTTGCCATGCTTAAGTATTCCTCCACAGGCAATTCAGGCAAAATACGAGTGAAGTCAAATTTTTCGTAAGCCCGTAATTTCTGGGAACAATTTCCACACAAGCCTTTGGGCAAGCGATAATCCGCAACGTTATAATTTTGGATAAGATATTTATCTACCAAACTTGCAAACTTGGCATTGGTTATTGGAACCGAGCTCTTGTCCAAACACACCAAACAGAGGCCCCCGCGTGCTTTTTCATGACCTTCCATTGCTCGTCTGGTCCGGTCTGGTCTCTGTCTTTGGATTATTTGCTCTGAGTGTTGCTCATTAAATTATATCACATTATGCCAGTTGTACCATAATCATAGACCAAAGTCACAGTACTTTAGAATGTGGAATAAGTACGAATGGAAACCTCTAGGTACTACAAGGTATGATTCATACTTAGGAAAGCAAATGAGAACAATATTGGTTCACTTCATAAACCATTAGGCACGGACAGATGGATTGAATTTAGATTCCAAGATTCAAATACGGATTTCTAAAGTTACGTCAGACATTAAATTTCATGGTAATTGGACTGGTACTTTGAATCATCCATTGCCAATACAAGGTCAATGTGACTCAACATGAAAAATCCAATAACGGTCAAAAAAATTATTCACGCAATATGAGGTTCATTTTGGCAACACCGAAAAAGGACATGCAGCTGAAAACTTGATGGGGATGGTTGAAGACCATGAAATATGTGCAATCCTTATTTTGAAAGAAAAGTTAGGAAAGGAGCTGAAGCATAATTAAAGCTCGTTGGTTTTTTTGTCACTTTTCAATACTCTTTAGAACCCACAAACACAAAATCGATTATAATTTCGAATACCTTAAATAATGGCGCATCTATACGTGCTGGCCTGGTGATTGCTGAAGACAGAAGAAATCGAGTCGTCTTGCGAACAAAGGATATTTGAGGAGGAACTCTTTTTCCAACAGAGTGATGCATCCTCCATCACCAAAAATAGGGGTGTCGGCTTGGATCTGATCACGGATTCTGGCTTCCAATTGAGCATCGACGCAAATGCGAAAGTATGCGTGCTGCTCTGGAACTGAACAACGTTCCAAACAGCTTGAACTGTAGAAAGCCTTGAACTTTGTTACCCATTATCTCATTTCGACTGGGGTGTGGTCGCGTGTTAGAACAAAGGGTTTCTGAGCATCATTTGCTCGACTCCTTTTAACCGTTTGGCCATCAATTGGCGGTACACTAACTAGTGCTGGGGTGGGTGTTCCCGCATTCGATGACATAGCAGTCAGCAACTTTTGAAGACTGGACTGGTACAAAGAGTTTGCGTTTGTAATTCCATCTTCATATGCATCGAATTCTGCAGGTGTCAGTTCCTGCAGCCTTAAAAGAGACTTCAACACCTTTTCGAAAGCATTCTTCAAATTGCTATAAACACTTTCCAACTCTTATGCGGCCAGAGATGATGGTTTGTCAACAACAAACTCACACAATCGTTCAGCATCCTTTTGCACTCGAGTTAAATGGCCTTTATAACCTTTCAGAGAGGCTGTTAAGCTTTTAATTTCTTCGCTATTTGCCATCTTGATTAACTCTGTCCATTTACTTTGGATTCACTGTGTCACTGATGATAGATCGTAGCTTACGATTTCACTACTTTCACAAAATCAATAATCACAATATCCTGCCGACTGCGCCATGTTATGTTATGGACGCGAGTGACGGACGCACGATGTGTACTCGGTGAAGCTCTATTGCAAACTGTTTATTATCGGGAGTTGGGGCATGGATACAGAAGTATCGTATATACAGAGTAAGCAAATATGAGTAACAGGAGAGCATGAGTCATAAGGAGTAACACTACATCTCCCCCCAAGATTTTCTGAAGGCGCAAGTTGAATCACGCGCTCAAGCTGCAATGATGGAACAACACCATCAAGATTTGGATATGAGTCTAATTTTTGAAGACTTCAAAAATGTCTTAAGGAACGATTTGTCGAAGAGACAAATGAAGGGCCCTCCGATGAAGATACATCTGCGTGACGTCGACATTGAACCACATGGGGTACTCACGGCACGCCCAGCACCTTTACACATGAAGGAGGAAGCCGATCTTCTCACGCAAGAATTGATCGATTCCGACATTATTTCACCTTCCCCACCTGCTCCAACCGATTGGATCAGCCCCGCATTTTTTGTGCCTAAGGGAGATGGTAAGGCCGGAGTACGTTTGGTCACGGACTTTTTCGAGCTCAACAAGTTCGTCAAACGGCCTATACATCCTTTCCCTGCGAGTAGGGATATCATCAATAGTATTGATCATACAGCCAAGTTTTTTGCAAAGTTGGATGCGGTTCAAGGATATTTTCAGATTCCTTTGGATGAGAAAAGTTCTCTTCTCACCACGTTCTTGCTTCCTAATGGTAGATTCCATTACAATTGAGCCCCCATGGGACTCAATGCAAGTTCCGACGATTAGATTCGAAATCTAATGGGCTATGCCCGCGCAGGTTCGGATCCTGCCGACTGCGCCATGTTATGTTATGGACGCGAGTGACGGACGCACGATGTGTACTCGGTGAAGCTCTATTGCAAACTGCTTTATTATCGGGAGTTGGGCAGGGTTGGTCAGGGGGATTATCCCCTCCAAAAAGAGTCCCGTTTATCCCCCTTGGGATAAAAGGGATTTTCCTTCAAGCAGTAAAAGGGCTAAACGGGATAAACGGGATTTTCCTACTTTTCAAGCTTTTTCCTACTTTTCACGCTTTTTTCTTACTTTTCAAGCATTTTTTCTTACTCTTCAAGCATTTTTTCCGACCTTAAAAGCATTTTTTTCTTGCTCTTCAAGCATTCTTACCTTAAAAGCAATTTTCTCTTACTCTTCCAGCATTTTTTCCTACCTTAAAAGCATTTTTTCTGTCTTCAAGCATTTTATCCTATCTTAAAAGCAATTTTCCTACGTTTCAAGCGTTTCTTCCTCATTTCTATAATTATTCACAAATTTCTGTAACAGTATATTACCCACAAAATCTCACTTTTTTCAATTAAGTCCCACACAAAAAATGATTTCCATTAATACAATGAAAACTCCTAGGTTTTTAGCTTTTATTTGTTTGTGTTTCCGAAGTCAAAACGCAGCTTTGCAGCTGCAATCTGATATAGGCTGTCTGCTCTGTAGGAATATTGCAGGGTTAGTTGGGGGATTTTCTCATCCATAAAGCGTCCCGTTTATTGGGATTAACGGGATTTTCCTCCATGGAATAACGGGGATAAAGGGGATTTCCCTCCTTTATCAAACAAATTCCACTTATTTCTAGAAATTACTTCATTTTTGTGTCTCTGTATTACATTCACTGAGCATGAAGTTTTCTTACCTCAATATCTTCAACTGTGGAAGACTTCAATTTCATCACCACTCGACAAGTATTGTCAATTGTAACATGTTTTTTGAGTTTGATAATATATAACAATTATTTCTGTTCTATATCTGTTAAATATTGTAAATATGTTTTATTGATATTTATATTAAGCCTTTAGTGTTTGATCGGCCATTTTCAGGGATGCCAAAAAGTATTCAAACATGTCAAAATCGGAACAAAATTTGCTTTATTTCGTTTATCCACCGGTTCATCCCGTTTATCCTCCCATTTATCCCGTTTATCCCCCCATTTATCCCGTTTATCCCCCAATTTATCCCGTTTATCCCCGGGTAAAGGGGATAAATCGAAAAAGTTGATCCCCCGACCAACCCTGGAGTTGGGGCATGGATACAGAAGCATCGTATATACAGAGTAAGCATATATGAGTAACAGGAGAGCATGAGTCATAAGGAATAACACTACAGATACTTCCTTGCGGAACGCCCTTATTAAGGAGAGTGACTGGTGGGCTCCTTTCTCCTTGGGCTTCGACGATTTGTTGACGGTCTCTGAGATAACTCTGGATCAAAGAGATTGCTAAACCCTGCAAACCACATTGCTTGAGCTTTTTGATTAGGATTTGATGATCTATCGTATCAAACGCCTTTGCCAAGTCACAGAAGATGAGCGTTGACTTCTTATTTTTATTTTGGGCATTTTGTAGATGCGTGATCATCGAAATTAAGGCCTGCTCCGTACTGTGGTGTTTTCTAAAGCCAAATTGAGCCTTGTTGATGCTGTTTTGAAATTGGGAAGTGAGTTGACGGTGCAGGATCCTTTCGCATATTTTGGAAGCCACGGGTAGAAGTGAAATCGATCTGTACGACCCGGGGTCTGTTTTAGAACCTTTTCCTTTATAAATTGGAATGACTCTCGCATTTTTCCAGCAATTTGGTATTTCTCCGGTCCTTATAGATTCATTAACTATCATCATCACTGGCCAGCACACTTCGTAGCGGACAAACTTTATGAGTTTGTTTGAGACAAGATCTGTTCCATAGCTGGTCTTGTTCTTCAGCCCATCAATTGAATGGAGCACGTCAACCTGAGATATTTCTTTGAAGGTAATGTTGCCAATCTGTTTTACATCGGGGGACTCAGCATCCTTCTTGACCTTCATGGAGCTTGCAACTCCTCGGAAATGCTCGTTGAAAGCCATTGCCTGATATTTATTCGACACAACACGACCCGAAAATTTCATTTCGTTTGGGATATTCGTACTTGATCGTCTGTCCAGGGTTTCATTTAAGATCCATTACCGCTTCCCTCGTCCACTACCGGGGCGAGATTCCATATCAGCACACCACGCTTGGCCTCCTCACAAGCTCCATGATACTTATAGTCCTCCAATTGCTGAACCCTGGTTTTAAGCAAAGTGACCTCTTCTCTCAAGACCGAATTTTCTTTTTGGATTCTTCCGTACATTATACAAAAAATCCCAAAGAAGGCCCGTTGAAAATTTTCTTCGCTCATCTTGCCATCCTTCTTGAAGGTTTCCTCAATTTATTGGAACATATCAAGGACTGCATCTTTTCCATCTTCTGTTTCCAAGCAGGGAACATTATCTTGCTCTTCCCTAGAGCTCTCGGAGTTAGAATACAAAAAAGACATGCTCCCCATTTCAGATTTTGATCTAAGGTCACTTTGATCAGACCTGTTCTTTTTGGACGACTCCTTTGCCTCCGATAGGCGTGATGCTTGGTTTCGTTTGTTTACACCTCTTGTTGCCATTTTTGGATTTTCCTCGTTGACCTTGACCTCTAACCAAACAATTGGCGATAGCTGGGTGTTTCAGTTGACAAGCTTTCCACTCCAAGAAAAGCTGACGCAGCTTCGTTCTTTAACTGATGATGGTTAATTTGATTGTCTTTTTAAGGCTAGCCTTACGATGATTCGTGGAGACTTTAATTGTAAGTGCTTCTCTGACCTTAATGGATCGCGATACTAATGTATTTACCCGATTTCTGGGTCCACATACCTCCAGATAAACCTTTTTATCCACAGAGCACTCACTCCAACATTTTACAGCTGACCATCAACTGTTTCCACAGATTGGAGGTAAATTGGGAACCTCGATCCGAAATAAGTTGGGCTGGAACGCCAAAACGTGCGACCCAAGTCGACATAAAAGCACTGGCGCATGTTTCAGCCAGTGTATCTGGTATTGGAACGGCTTCCGGCCATCGGCTAAAACGGTCCACCATCGTGAGAATATGGGTCATGCCGTTGGAAATTGGCAATGGCCCAACAATGTCAATATGAACCACTTCAAACCTAGCATCCGGTGTTGGAAAAGCTGCCAAAGGTGCGACTGTGTAGCGTGAAATTTTGGATGATTGACAGGCGTCACAGTTTCTACACCATTCGCGAATATCCCTATTCATCCCAAACCATACAAATCTTTCAGAAATGTTCCGTTTGGTGGGGATTGGACCAGAATGACAGAATCCATGAATAAGTTTGAAAATGAATCTTGTAATTTTTTGAGGGACGATGATGCGGTTATGGCCCAAGGAAGTATCGAAAAGCACAGGCTTCCCCTGAATGATGGACGATTCCACGCAAAGAGAAGAGTCCTCGTATAATTGCTTCTCTTCATCAGTGAAGGCGTTAAAGTTTAGATCTGTGGGGCCTCCGAATTCATTGTCATTATTCGAGAGAAAGCATCGGCCACAATATTGGAACAGCCACTGATGTGCTTAATATCACTAACGAGTTCGGAGATATACTGCAAGTGTCGGGTTTGTCGAGGGGATCGATTTGCATGTGACGTAAACGCAGAGACCAGAGGTTTGTCTGGTCTCTGAAATCATGCGTCCTTTTCCACTAACAGTTGCATGTAGTGGTGCCAAGATCGAAGCAAGATGAGGTACGAACCAATGATAATAATTGATCATGCCAAAGAAACGTTGTAGAGCTGGTCGATCACATGGAGTGGGATAGGCGAGAAGATTAGAGACTTTGGAAGGAACAGGGAAATTCCCCTGGCAGAGACATTGTGGCCTAGGTATATTAGGTTAGAAACGCCGAAGCAGCATTTCTTGGGGTTGATGACAAGACCATTATCTGACAAGCGTTCAAACACTTGTTTCAAATGAATCAAATGCTCCTCTTCTGAATGTGATGCGACAAGAATATCATCTAAATACACAAATATAAAGCAGAGATCGCACAAAACACGATCCATAAGTCTTTGAAATGTTTGAGCAGAATTCTTTAAACCAAATGGCATTCTTGTGAATTCAAACAGTCCAAAAGGAGTGGTTATTGCCGTTTTGGCAATTGAGTCTTCGTCCATTGGAATCTGGTTGTAGCCTTGGATGAGGTCGACTTTGGAGAAAATGGTACACCCAAACAGCACTGTGGAAAAATCTTGAATGTGTGGCAAGGGGTATATGTCGTCTACAGATTCGAGATACAGCCACCGATAATCACCGCAAGGTCGAAAAGTTCCATCTGATTTGGGTGAAGTGGAGAGGCGTAGTCCTATAGGTAGGGAGGGGAGAAAGTATGCATGATGTTGTTTCCCCGAACAAATTGACTGAACTCAGCTGAGTGGAAGATTGCTCGTTATCGGTACGGATTATGTTGGGGTAGCCCAGCTCATTGAATATTGCCTGGAGTGCGTCGATGATGAAACCCGCCGATGGTTTTGAGACCATCACTGCCACTGGCTAGCGTGAATTGCTGCAGCGTGCCACCACCATATGCCTGGCCTTTGGAGTGGGCCCAAAGAGGCCCACTGCCACCATGTGCCATGAGTGGGGTGGAACTCCTTGGGTTCGTGGAGGCACCTTTGCCCCCTTTGGGCCAAATAGCTGGCATTTTTGCCATGTTGCCACTAGACCTTGGGCATACCGTTCCATACCTGGATACCAGAAGCCAGCCCGCAGTCTTCGTTTGAGGATAAGACACCCAGATGGGCTGCTCCATGTGCTCTCGAAACAACCTCTGCCCTGATGGAGGTTGGGACCACTAGTTGTTCCCCCCTGAGGACATTCCCCCTTCGTGTGACGGTTAGTTCCCTGAAGATGGGCTTGTATCTGCAGAGTTGCCGCCAATCCTTGGGGGTGGTTCCCCGCTGGATGTGGCGTCTGGGGGCCGCAATTTCTGGGCATCTAACGGCCACCTCTGCCACTCTCTCCGGGCCAATTGCCGGCACAATATCATGACAATGAAGGTGACACAGGAGCTTCTCACACTCATTTGCTACACCCTGCACCTCCCTGGGGAGTTTCCTCCATGGGGAAGGGTTCGGCGAGAGAAAATCCGCTGGGTTGCCCGTGCATTTGAGGTGATGGACTATGAACTTGACATCCTGATGCCGGAGCTTAATGCTGTCTGTGCGGACGGATCCCAGCCTAGTATCGCCAAACACTGAGGCCAAGGGCTTGTGGTCTGTGTGGACAACCACCTCCGGGTTCCCCAGGAGGTAGGGGCGGAATCTTCTCAGGCCATAGTCAACCGCCAATGCCTCCAGATCGAGCTGGAGATACCTCTTCTTGGGGGCCAATGTCGACCTCAAGGCCATGGCCACCGGCCTAACACCTTGCAGGGTATCTTCGCAAGGTACACTTGAACCTTGTGCAAGTTTGGCTCCAAATCCCTCCCGGTGGGCGTCAACAATGACATGAGCTCTCAGCGTCGTATCAAAGAAGGCCAATCACATGCCTTCACTGAGGGCGTTTCGGTGATGATGTCATGATTTCCTTACGTAAGCAATTCTGCCTTTAACTTATAAGCGTTTGACAACCAGAAATACACTTCCATCTTACCACTTGATCAGTGAACTCGTTCTCTCTTCTTTACCACTCGATACGATCTTGCGATGGCGCAGTCGGTTAGTACGAATTCTTAAAGTACATCCGTCTGTGGCTTTCCTGATCTGAGACTTGTGGTCTCAACGCTTTTCGGTGTTCGACATTTGGTGTGCGAGGATCATTTCCCTGGAATCCCATCCATCCCATTTCTGTGGTGTTGAAACTTGGATTTCCGAATTTCCTGTGGTGCACTCGATCCGTGGATTCGTCATTCCCCTTGGCTTGTATCCGTCATGCCCAACCGAGATGAGCTTCAAGTCTTGAAGGCCAGTCGCCGAGGCTTCAAAGCTGCTCTTACCCGAGCTAGGAATGAGGCTGAGTCCGCGTTGAACGATTATGTCGTGGGTGAGCATCCAACATTATTGGAAAGATTTGTTAATCATTGGGAAGATCGATTACAAAAGTACCTGAATGCCGAGGATCAGGTGATCTGCCATCTCGCAGCTGATGCGGCCGATGCAGATCCAGCCGTAGATGGACACCTTGCAGCATTTTTCAATGCTCAATCAAAGTTGATCGGATTTCAACGAGACGTGGATGCCGCTTTACTCCGAGCCGAGGCTAGTGGGCGTTCTCCACCAGGTCGTTCTCTTCCAAGAGTCGATGTAAAGAAGCCTCCTTTACTTCAGGACGACACTGATCATAAGACGTTTGTACGATGGCGTCCGTTGTGGGTAAATTATTCGAACCTTGTCTATTTAGATCAAAGGGCACAATCCATCCAAGTGGGTCTATTTTGGGAATGCTTCTCGTCGGGTTTCCTGAGGATCATCCAACATTCACTAGGAATCAAACAAGATACTGGTCGAACTGTTGTTGAAATATTGGATTTGGTTGAGGCCTACTTACAAAGCTTGAGGAACATTCACCTCGACATGAGGGATCTTTTGGCGGTGCGACAGAAAGAAGGCCAAGATTATTCTTCTTTTTGCACTTCGCTTTGTGAAGCAGCAGATTATGCTGACACTGCCAAGATCACCAAAGATCTTCTCCTCATCGCTCTATCATTTCAGAGGATGAGGATTGATAGCGACAAGACGAAGTTGATGGAACGTAATCCCACAACATTTGATGAGGCCCGAAAGTGTGTTCTTGAACTGGAGACTAATCGTCGTGGAGTCCGTGGATTCAATTCTCAAAACCCAGTTCCCGAGGTCGGTGCTCTCGATCAAGCCGTTCATGTGGCGAAATCCACGTACAAGAAAAATGGAGGAAAAGGGGGTAAGATACCTTTCAAAAAGTCAGGGTATTCTGAGAAATGTCAATTTTGTGGCCTCACCAAGACCCATTCCCGCGATGAGTGTCCGTGTAGCTCCCGCTCGCTAATCTCGCTCGCGCTCATAGTTGATTGAAGTTTACTTGTTCGAATATGTCATGATAAAAATACACTCTTATTCTATCAAAGCATTTCGTCAAACGCTTTATTGGTGACCCCTACATTTGACCGAGCGTTTCTTGATCAAACTTCTTCAAACATGCAGGATGAATCGAAATCCAACATTCCTTCTGATGGTGAATCTTCGGTCGCATTGTTGTCCAGAGTAGCTGTCAAACTTCCAACATTTTGGACGGCTCAACCGAAAATTTGGTTCGCCCAGGCAGAAGCTCAATTCGCTTTAAAGAAAATCACCGTGGATGATACCAAATATTTCCACCTCGTGGGTTCCTTGGATCAAGACGCAGCATTGAGAGTGGCTGACCTCATCTATGATCCTCCGGAAGTGAATAAATACTCTCTTCTCAAGGCACGCCTTTTAGCCACCTTCACGCTTTCCAAGTATCAGATGTCCCAGAAGCTTCTTGGAATGGCTCCATTAGGCGATCGGCGTCCTTCGCAACTGATGGACGAGATGTTGGCTTTACTTGGTGGACATAAACCTTGTTCCTTCTTGTTCACTATTTTCATGGATCTCTTGCCCCCAACGATCCGTCCACATCTGTTTCCACTCATGGAAACGACGTCTGCCCGTGATTTGGCGTTGGCGGCCGACGGTTTGATGTCATCTGGAATTTCCTCAATCTCGTTTGTACGCAAGAAAATTAATAAGCCGGGGAAAGTCCCTTGGAAAAGTGAAAATTCCTCTGAGAAAAGTTGGTGCCGTCTTCATCGCAAGTTTGGTGTCAAAGCATTTCATTGTGAGCCTCCATGTTCCTTTGACCCGTCTCGTAATACTCGCGTTAATTCGGTCCAGGGAAACGAGGAGGCCGACCATCTTTAAATAAAATCGGTGGTCGGTTACTTTTTGTCACAAATAAAAATAATAATTGTTCTTACCTCGTTGATTCCGGTGCTCAAGTTAGCGTTCTCCCCGTGACCCGTCAAATGCGATCTTTGACCCGTTATCCAACTTTTCTGGCCGCAAATGGGTCGACCATTTATTCCTATGGGACGAAGTCGTGTGTCATGAAATTGGGAGAACAGACGTTTAAGTGGAATTTCTACGTTGTGGATATTAATCAAGCTATCTTAGGTGCCGATTTTCTTCGTGCCAATAATTTGGTTGTTGATCTCCTTCAAAACCGTCTCTTTAATCCCATCTCTAAAAAAGTCATTGTGGGCCATCTCGGCCAAGCCGAAGCCCCTGCTCTTTCACTCTTGAGAGAGGTCGCAACGTGTTCTTTCTCAGCCATTCTGGACGAGTTTCCAGAACTGTTGATTCCATCTTTCAACGAAGCAGATCCAAAACATGGTATTAAGCATCGGATTCATACTAATGGCCAAACTGTCTTCTCGAGACCGAGAAGGTTAGTTGGTGAGAAACTCGGTGTTGTCAAATCCGAATTTAAATCCATGCTTGAAATGAGGATATGCGGGCGGTCTTCTTCAGATATGGCTTCGCCCCTTCATGTTGTGCCGAAACCGAATGGCGGTTGGCGACTGGTGGGCGATTACCGGCGGTTGAATGACATCACAGTACCGGATCGTTACCCTGTTCCACATATCCAAGATTTTGCCGATCGTCTCAGTGGGTGTACAATTTTCTCCAAAGTAGACCTCGTGAGAGGCTACAACCAGATTCCTATGCATCCGGATGATGTTGGAAAGACAGCAGTTACAACCCCCTTTGGGTTGTTTGAATTCTTGCGAATGCCTTTTGGCCTGAAAAATGCCGCCCAAACGTTTCAACGTCTAATGGATTCAGTTGTGGGGGACCTCGATTTCATCTACGTGTATCTACGGTAGATGATATCTTGGTAGCCAGCTCATCACCTGAACAACATCGTGAACACCTCCGCATTGTGTTTCAAAGATTATCTGCGAATGGTTTAGTTCTCAATCGAAAAAAGTGCCTCTTTGGAAAGACCGAACTCCCTTTCTTAGGTCATTGCATCAATGCCTGTAAAGAGTCGTCTAAGAATTCGACAAGAACTTTATTAACGAGGAGGGAATGGCGAACCACAGCGGATCCCCGAAATCAGGGTGACAGGAATTAAACTCCTTACATCCCCCTTACGGGGAGCTTCAAGGCTGATAACGGTCCGGACATCTTCGTGGACGAGTTGAATGTCTTGGAACAGTTGATGGCCTTGAAGTTAAAGACGGAGAACGGCAAGGTTGATGAATTGGGAGGACTGAAGGCGTTTCTTTGTGTGGTTTGAGTTGGCGGCGATTCCTACGGGTCTCCTTACCTTTTATTTGAATGTAATATGATTGTCCATCCTTGTGAACGTCTAATATTTGTGTCTTGGATGACCACCGTTTCGTAAAAGGATTTTGAACTCTCACTTCTTCACCGACCGTGAGGGGCCTTTGATGAAGACTCGAGGCAAATCGCAAACTTTCTTGACGGGAACGAGAATCGGCTCTCTTCAGATCATGTTTGATTAAATCAATAGGTGGGGTGATATCCACACGTGTTGGAATGCGAGTTCGAAGCACTCGAGAAAACATCCTCATTGCTGGGGATGCTCCATCCTCCCGAGGGGTTTTTCTCAAAAGGAGAATTGCTTCTAGGGCTTCAGTGGTGGATATATCGACCTTCGGTAATTTCAAAAGGGTTTCCTTCAGAGTTCTCACTGTCCTTTCTGCCAACCCGTTTGATTGAGGATTGTACGGCGATGAAGGGCACCATTCAGTACCCCAAGTGTGGCAGAAAGATGCGAAGATAGAAGATGAGAATTGAGGTCCATTGTCATTGCGTATGACCAAGGGAAAACCAAACATTGAAAAAATTTGACGACAGGCTTGTATAATGGAGGAAGCATCGGGCGAATTCGGCCATTGGTAAATCCATGGAAACCCGGTGTAACGGTCAGCTACAGCCAGAAAGTGTTTCCCTCCAATTTCAAACAAGTCCATCGCGATTTCCTCCATTGGATGTAAAGGAAGATCACCGATGTAGGGTGGTAGAGCAGGTAAGGATGGACGAATTTCTTGGCAATTAGGACATGACTCAACTGTAGAACGGATATCGGAAGTCATTCCCGGCCAGTACACGGACTGTCTGGCCAATCACTTAGTTGCTTCAATACCTTGATGGGCTGAATGTAATTTTGAAAGAACCACTCTTCGTTGAGTTTGTGGAACAACCACTCTATGTCCCAATAAAATTAATCCACGATCAACAGATAAATTCGGTCACAAAGTCTTGAAAGGTTGAATAGGATCGTGTCCGTGTAAAATTGCGTCATGGACTTCCACGTAGTCTGGATCGGTTAAGGCCGCAGATCGAAGTGAGTCCATAGCCAAAGAAGAAGAATCCGTACACGCAGCAATAATCATCGTTTTTGAATCTTCATGGAGGTCGAGGTCCTCAGGTTCAGGGTCGCTGACTGGTGATCGGGAAAGTGCATCAGGCAAACAATGGGTGCTGCCTTTTTTCCATGAAATAGTGTAAATGTAACCATTCAATTTGCAAAGATAATTTTGAATACGAAGATTCTCAACAGACGCCAAAGATTTTTGACCCAGGAGTGATACCAAGGGGTCATGGTCTGTTAAAATGTGAAATGGCTGTCCCAACAGGTAAAGACGACATTTTCGAACTGCCCAGACAACCGCCAGGGCCTCTAACTCTACCATGGCATATCTGGTCTCAGGGTCTTGAAGGAACCTGGAGCCACATTGAATGAGAAGAGGACGTCGGTCTTCATCACGTTGTAGGAGTAGATCTCCCAGTCCCCGTCTTGATGCGTCAGTGTGAAGCTCAATGGGTCGGGAAGGATCGAATTGGTGAAGGGATGGAGGCGATGCAAGTTCAGTTTTGACTACTTCGAATGCTCGATCGAAGTCTGCATTCCATTGGAAGGGCGTGTCAGTGCTTAAAAGTGAACGTAAAGGTGAAGCAGCATTAGCGATCTTGTTCGAAAAATGACCCAATTGGTTCACCAGACCAATAAAACTTCGTAATTCCGATCGGGTCTGAGGTGGCGGAAACTTTGTTATAGCTTCAACTTTTGTTGGATCTGCTTTGAAGCCACCCGGATGAATCATAAATCCGGCAAATTTCACTTCCGTTTTGGCAATGACCACCTTCTTTGGATTGATTGTTATTCCATGACGGCGACAACGATCAAGAACAGAGCACACAGTAGTGATGTGGTCGATGAAGGATTCTGAATGAATCAAAATATCGTCAACAACTTTAACCACACCTTCAATTCCTTCCAGAGCGATATCGCCCCGAAGACAGTACGCATCTCCCGTGGCGATGAAACCCATGGGTGCACGAATATATTGGAATTTCCCCCATGGAGTTATGAAGGCTGTGAGTTCCCGGCAATCAGGGTGAAGCATCATTTGCCAATACCCGGATTTAGCATCCATGGTGGTGAAAAAACGTGATTTTGGGCCCACGGATGAAACTCCTATATGAGGGGTAGGAACAGGATGAACAGGTCTACGGACCTGCTTGTTTAAAGCCGTCAAATCGGCGCAAATTCGAACTCCTCCATCCTTTTTCGGTAAAACCACCATTGGGTGACACCAATCAGTTGCACGATCGCCAACATGTTCAATAATGGTGTCGGAAGTCATTCGCTCAAGCTCCGACTTGGTAGCATCTCGGGAAGAAAAAGGAACAGGACGAGCAGTATAAATTTGGAAAGGCCGCGCATCGGGTTTGAGATTGATCATCATTGGCTCACCAACACTTTCACCTTTCATAACGGGAAGGGTAATATCCACATTAAACACATCGGAATATAATTCTCTCAATCTTACTTCAATCTCAGACAAAGTAACGTCGTCGGGACAATTGGGGAGAGATTGGATCCAAAGAGATACGTCCAACCATGCTCCAGAGATGACTTTGGGAAACGAAGTATGAATTAGTGACAGGGAACGGCAGGCATTTAGGGATAAATAGGCTCCCTTGATCCCATGACCGACAAAACATGTTTCACGATGAATTTTTGAGTGACCGACAATCTTTAGCTCAAGAACCACTGAACCAAGAATGTGTAATGAAGAGCCATCAACACCAAGAACCTTTGTGGAATTGGTTGCAAGAAGATCAGTTATTGAAAGATCCGAAGCGGTCGCATTGAGTCAATGTTCGAACTATTACAACTTCGGCAACACGAAAATCAACCTATTGATTCGTTTATATCCAAGATTCAGAGACAGGTTCGTTATGTCGGCGAAATCTATGAGGATGCTCTCATACGCGCTTGCTTGCTGATTGGCATCAACAATGAAGATATTCGATCAAAAATACTCGCCAAGGTCCCACCTCCGAATTTGGAGGATACCATTGCTATAATTCAAGCTGAAGAAACTGCAATTAAGGATAATACTCAACTGCATAATCGTAAATCTACATTGACCGACCGGTAAGCACGTAATTTATCCTGAATTTTATCCAAAATTTCCGAAGAAGTAAGTGCAGTGTCTCTTGAAATCCCATAAACATTTCTAATGATTTCAAGAAAATCTGGACTGAAAAAGGACCACAAAATCGCCCGCTGATTTGAATCAGGAGCACCAATTAATCCGGTTTGGACAAGATAATTTTCATACAAATCTCGCCAATCGTCGAAACGTGCTAAATCCACGGAATCATCAAGGTTCGGAGGGGCTTTAGCCTTAACGCTTTGTCTATGCGAAGATATCTCGGATGTTGAAAATGGGGCCGAAGTATTGCTTGGATTTGACGGTTGTTGACGGAGATGAAAAAGAAACTTCGCCACGTCTTGGGCGGAATCTTCACGTTCAGCCAAAATATTTTCCTCTGCCTCGACGTTTGGGTCTCCAACTTCATAAAGTGTCAGAAGTGAAGATGCAAATCGATCAACGGCTGACCGATAAGATGCCAAGCTATCCTCAATGGCCTGAATTGTACCAGGGCGGAGATCAGAAGGAGGTATATCCTTAATCACTTCAAAATCATTCGATAGATTCCGAAAAGTGCGAGTCAAGTGTGCTTTACATCCGCGATGTGAACGGCGGGCCGATTCCATGACAAATCCGTTTTGTTCCAGATAGGACAAACATTCGAACAGTTAGCAGACAAGTGAAGTAAAAGTGGGAACAATCAGTCAAGGATCAAAATCTCCGAAATTCCACAGGGATAAAATGGCAAGCAGTCATGGGTGTGGTGGATCAAAAAGGTAGACCCGTACACCGACTGCGCCATGTAAAGAGTCGTCTAAGAATTCGACAAGAACTTTATTAACGAGGAGGGAATGGCGAACCACAGCGGATCCCCGAAATCAGGGTGACAGGAATTAAACTCCTTACAATGCCAATGGAATCCGACCCTTGCAGGAGAAAATTAGAGCAATTGAAACGTTCCCCATTCCTGAGACTGTTTCTCAACTTCGTGAGTTCATCGGTATGATTACCTTTTATCATCGTTTTCTGCCCGGTTTATCTCACGCTTTTGCTCCTTTGCATGAGGCCCTTAATGGCAGTCCTAAGACATTAGAGTGGTCGTTTGATTTGAACAAAGCTTTTCAGATGGCGAAGGGCCTTCTGGTGCGTACCACTCTTTTGGCTTTTCCCGTCACCTCTGCTCCACTTGCTCTCACCACGGACGCTAAGAAGTCGCTGTTGGCGCTGTCCTTGAGTAGTTTGTTCAGGGTGACTGGCAACCGCTTGCTTTCTTTTCCCGAAAATTGAGAGATCCGGAAAAGAAGTACTCGACTTACGATTTGGAACTTCTGGCAATTTATTTGGCTATCCGACATTTCCGTCATTTTGTCGAAGGGCAAAATTTGACGATCTATACAGATCACAAACCTCTAATATTTGCCTTTTCCAAATCCACTGACCCCCTCAGTAACAGTCAACATCGTCACGTGTTGTTTATTTCTGAATTCACTACCAACATCAAACGCATCGCTGGGAAATCCAATGTGGTGGCCGACGCCTTGTCTCGAATTTGTTCCATGACTCCTTCCATCACCCCGGAATCAATCCGTGATGTCCAGTTAGCGGATTCGGAAACACCAATGGTCCGCACTTCCTTGACGGCGTTGACGTGGGAGGACGTAGAAGTGTTTCCTGGAGTGTCTCTTCTCTGTGATGTATTCACTCGTCGACCTAGGCCGTGGATGCCTTTGGACTTTCGAAAGTGTGTGTTTGATGAAATACACGCCACTTCCCATCCTGGAGCAAGAGCATCTAGGCGGTTGATCTCGAAGTTCTATGTCTGGCATGGTCTCAGTCGTGACATCAACCAATGGGTTCGAGAGTGCGTTTCTTGTCAACAGGCCAAAATCTCAAGACATACACGTTCGCCGGTGGAACATCTGGAAATCCCCTCGACTCGCTTCAAGGTCATTCATGTCGACCTTGTGGGCCCTTTGGCGAGTTCAAGTGGCATGCGATACCTACTCACGATTGTCGATCGTTTCTCTCGTTGGCCGGAAGCATTTCCGATTTCGGACATTACAGCTGAAACGTGTGCCCAAACGCTATTGGGTGGGTGGATTTCTCCTTTTGGTTTACCCGACACTATTATTTCCGATCGGGGAGCTCAGTTCACTTCTTCTCTATGGAAACGACTCACGCATTTCTTGGGTTTCAAGATACATCACACCACCGCTTACCATCCTAAATCGAATGGCATGGTAGAGCGATTTCATCGGCGACTCAAAGAAGCTTTACGGGCTCGTCGAGCTGGTTGTGATTGGTTTTCTGAGTTACCGTGGATTCTCCTTGGGATTCGCACATGTCCAAATGATGACTCGGGTCTTTCACCCGCTCAAATTATTTATGGAACAACTCTGCGTGTACCTGGGGTTTTGTGTGGTCATTTGACTAGGGAGGTGTCATCTTCTCAACTCTACCAAGAAGTTAGTTCATCGCTTCGGAACTAAGTTCCTTCACCAACTCAATTCCATGGCCAACCAAAGTCATTTGTTTCTCCATCCCTCCAACATTGTGCACAAGTGTGGTTGAGGGTAGATGGAATACGATATTCACTGGTTCCTCCGTATGAGGGACCTTTTGAAGTGGTGAGTCGAAGTTCAAAAACATTTGTGATCGATTTGAACGGAACAAAGAGAACAGTCAGCGTTGACCGGCTCAAACCCGTCATTTCCTGCGAAGACAGTGACTTGCCCAGGAAAACCCGTTCAGGTCGTACGATCAAGCCAGTGATTCGATTTGAAGCATGATTTTAGTTTTTTTGTCTCCTTAAAACTTACATCATTAACCCACATTCCTGCAGGGGGGCCGTGTAGCTCGCACTCGCTAATCTCGCTCGTGCTCATAGTTGATTGAAGTTTACTTGTTCGAATATGTCATGATAAAAATACACTCTTATTCTATCAAAGCATTACGTCAAACGCTTTAGTCCGGCCCAGAAATCAAAATGTCACGGTTGTGGGCGTACAGGTCATTGGCAGCTTGCATGTCGCCAGAAAGATCATTCCAAGAAAGCGGGTGGTCTTCATCTTCATGGGACAACGTCTCCCCATCGTGAACGTGCCAACCGGATTGACGTGAATGTTTTCCCTTGTGGATCATCGAAGTCAGTCAGCCTCCGATTTTGCGCTGATACTGGAGCCGACGTCAATATAATGGGTATGAATCAATTTCGCGATTCAGACATATGTCAATTAACGCCTATTAAGCAATGTTTACCAAGCTCCACCGTTTCTGGTGTTGATGGTCGTCCCCTTAATCTTGTCGGTTCGTTCCAGTCCGATTTGTCTTTGGATGGTGAACACATTGCCCGTAACGTGACCATTATTGTCAGTCATGATATCGACGATGCATACCTCAGTTTGGAGGCGTGTCGAGTCTTGGAAATTGTGGGGCCCACTTTCCCTCAACCAGCCATTTCTGTAATAGAGCAGAAAAAGGTCGAAATATCTCCTAATCCAGTCAGTCCTATTTGGCCGTTGAAAGAGCGAGAAGAATGGATTTCAACCTTCTTCACCCTCTAGGGAAGATTTTTTTCGTTGTTGAAAACAAACTTAAATCTATTTACAGTTTGGCCTTCGATGAATTGCGATTGAAACCAATGTGTGGACCAATTGTTGGGGATCCGATGGTGATAACCTTGAAGGAAGGAGCAAAACCATTTGCGATCAATACGGCTTACCAGATACCAATCCCTCAAATAGCATTAGTCAAGAAAGATCTGGATGAAATGGTGGAACGGCAAATTATCGTGCCCGTGGGCGACGTCCCCACCTTGTGGTGTCATCCCTTGGTCGTTGTACCGAAGGCAGATGGTTCTTTCCGTCTATGCATTGACTTAACACGATTGAACACAGAGGTCGTCCGCTCCATCCATCCCACCAAGACTCCAGCCGAGGCAATTTGTGGTTTCAAGCCCTGTGATAAGTATTTTGTCAAATTGGACTTGATCAAGGGCTATTGGCAAATGCCTTTAGCCAAAGAATCTCAAGAGTTGACTACTTTTATAACTCCTTTTGGGAAATATTGCTTTCTTCGGTCGCCAATGGGCTTCATTTCTACAGGAGATTCTTTCTCTTACAGAGGCGACGTGGCAATGTCCGGTCTCGAAGTCCAAAAAGTCATTGACGATATGGCTGTGGGCAAGGAGGATTACCACGACCTCGTACGAATCACTTGTGAGATCCTTGAGCGATGTGTCCATTTTGGTATGACCGTCAATGCGAAAAAGAGCGTCATTGGAGGAGCTGAGGAAATAGATTTCGTGGGCTTTCGTACTTCTCAAAATAGCATTCGGGCCGATCCAGAGAAAGTGGCCGCAATCTCGAGATTTCCTCCACCGGCAGATCGTCGAGATTTGAGATCATTTCTTGGACTCGTGAATCAACTGGGTCAGTTTTCAAGCGAGATCGCCAAAAACGCCGAACCACTTCGAGGTCTGTTGAAAACTAAAAATGTATTTTTATGGTTGCCTGACCATTTCAGTGCGTTTGAGCAAGTCAAGTCTGCCCTCACCTCTCCTCCTATTTTGGGGATGTACAAGCTTGGAGCCCAGACCGTTCTTCAAACGAACGCATCCAAGTTGAAGGGTCTCGGGTTTGCGCTTCTACAACTCCACGATGACAAATAGCGTCTCATTCAGTGCGGATCCCGTTTTCTAAAAGAAGCGGAGACCAGATGTGCTATTCTTGAGCTCGAAGCTTTAGCAATCTATTGGGCGATCAAAAAGTGTCGGATTATTTGTCAGGTTTAAGGAAGTTTACAATGATTACGGATCACAAACCTTTAAAAAACATCTTCAATGACCAAATGCCTAATTCGATCGAAAATCCACGTATTCTCACTTATCGCTCTCGTCTTTCTTCATTCAAGTTCTCTGTGGAATGGAAATGTGGCAAGGAACATTTTATTCCTGATGCTTTATCTCGGGCACCCGTTTCGAATCCCGGGGAAGAGGACAATGATGATCAAGCCGCCTCCAATCTCCAAATAGCTGTGGTCAAAGCTGGAGAAACTGATCTCGTCCTGGACAACCTTTCTGTCCATGCCCGTTCTTCTGACGAGTACCAGGCATTGAAGTCGTCGGTGGAGAAAAACATCGTATTTAAGGTCAGATCCGGATATGTTTCGCTTTTCAAAAAGATTGCAGATGAACTATCCGTTGATGGAGAACTCGTCCTCCGTGGCTCTCGTGTCGTCGTTCCTCCATCTGCAATTCAAGAGGGCCCAGTTTATATGCCCTGTGACAACATTGGTTGTTACAGAAATTTTCTGTCACCAAAGGGGGTTGAGTTCATAAGCCAACGAGTGAGTACATAAGTTGTGACAAGAAATCGTGTTACAGAAATCTTGACGGGGCAAAATTCCTCCGCCGCATCGTCAAAGAATCTCGTCACAACTTCACCTCCTTGCGTAAGGAGAAAGAAGTCGTCATCGAAAGAATAGTTAAATATTTATAAGGTAAAACGGAAGAAATACAAAAAAATTATTTTTTGTGAAAAAATTTCAATTTCAATTCATAAATTGGAATGGGATTGGAAGGGAATCTCGTACTCAATACGTTTTAGCGCATTTGTAGTCTTGAACTTCTAAGCTCCATTTGAAATCAGCTTGCAGTCCCCGCGAAGGTAGCAGCCTGCCGGATTGGTTAATACTTTAATTTTGAACCAAAAGAAACATTTTCGGAAGTGCGAACGACTATTTGACGACTTCTCATCAAGAATTTCCTCCTCCAATGGTTCTCCATCTCTTCCGGACCTTCACTATCCCCTATGACTTCACCGTTGACTTTGACTTCAACTTCGCAGAATCCGCCCTCAAATCCTCCAATGCCACTTGGACCAAATTCCTCAAACGATACTTCTGCGTGCCCCAATAAGGCAATAATAATGTATGGACACATTTGCTATGAAAAACTGAGCCATTTACCACCAAGCTGGTGAGGTTAGTGTCCAACAGTGTTAGGAACCTGACCTTTCCGGACGCAGAGTCCGGGCACATGCTATCCTTTCCGGTCCAGGACTTGACAAAACCCAATTGTCCTTGGCTCAAAATTCCTTCGGAATATTGGCGGTCACGCACCTTCATCCGGCTTCCAGCCAACTTCCAACAACGATGGGAACCGACAAAGGACCTGCTTTATCTGGCCCAACCCACTTTTATGTAACAACAAAGATTATCATCATTTTCCTCTGCCCAATACCTTGTACTGTTTGTTCATCCCCTGTTCATTTTTTCATGCGTACTCAAAAACAATTCTAGTTAATTCAAATGTGATGTGACAATTCTGATGGTATATTTCTTACACTTTTCTGACACTGTCAGTTTACCATGTATTTTTAATTTCTTCTATACGCCTTGACATGATCGAGAATGGCAATAAAACATTCTTGTGACTAAAAAAATGTTTGGCTCGAATTCAAGTTGGGGTATTGTTATTGAACCTTCATGAACACATTTTTCGCCTTTAAACTCTTATAAGGATTAGGGTTTTGGACAATATTCAGTAATACTTGTAATTATTCTTATAATGGTACAGTAGTAAGCCTATGTTGGCTTTTTTTAGTTTGAATTGTACATCGAATTACAACTAATGAATTGCTTCCATGGTTTGGGATCGTGATCATAAAGATATTCCACATCAGATAGGTGCTGCCAAGAGGGATTGCTCGATAGACTTTTTGAATCTTGATATACACTTTGCCTCCTTTGGAAGTTTGTTCCAAAGTTCAATGACTTGGCCATGAAAAAGGGCAATAGATGGAGCTTCATTCAAGACTGAGACAGGCTGAGGTATCGTATGAGGAATTTGGTCTAGGTGATGGTATCCACGAATTTGAGGACGGATTCAGTGGAGTTGGGAACCCGAGATGAAGGCCATGGAGAAACAAGAGGGGTGATGAATGTCCGGAGAATCATTGGAGGAGGAAGGTATTTGGTAGGTATTCTTTTGCAGATGCATTCGATCCGGGCCTGGCCTTGGTTATTGCCAGGTTGAGGTCCTAGGTGAAGGAGAGTTCAGTAGTGAAGGGAAAACCGACAAAGTTGGAGGTATTGACGATTTCTATCGGGCTATTCTTGCTGTGGAATGAGGTGGGTGGGTGGCGAATGACCTTAACGGAAAACCATGGCCTTCGTTTTGATGGTGTTGACTGGAAGGCTATTTTCTTGGCAATAACCGTGATGAGAATTGGTGGCTCTTTGCAATTCCATTGCTAATAGATGCCTATAAACGGCCTCATCTTTACCCTGATCCCATTTCCAGGTCGAGAGTAAACAATTTCGTTAGCTGATGACGACTTATTCAGAGTTGCCGTTTGGAATATTTCCAAAAGTTGCCTGACGGATGACGCCAGCTAATTAATGTTGATTTTCGGCTTATTACCGAACACAATACTGTTTAATTTTTACCTCAATGAACGAAATGCAAAAGCAACAATTTTTTGAGCTCTCAAAAAAAGACACGAGCCAGTGATTCGGTGACCTGGCATTGAAGAAGGAAAGAAAAATGGCAACTACTTTTGCGTACGACGCATTTTGCAATCCTGTTACAACTCAATTCGTCACGTGTTATATGAACTCGATTGACGATCTCGAAGGTCCCAAAAGTGGCCATATGAACTCAACCGTCACGTTACAGAATATGACGAAGGTTGTGACAGAAAAATCTTGTGACAAGGCATATAAACTGGGCTATTGTCGTTACTTCATGCCAGTCATCAGGGCGTGGAAAGAACGAAGAGGCGAGCCAGGCAGATTGTATTTTGTTTTTTTATATATATATGTCTTTATTGCGATGTCAAATTCATCAGTGTGGTTTATGTGTTGCAGAAGTACAGTGAATGATATGGGTGGGCGTTATTTCCACATTGTGTGCAAATACATGAGTCTGTGGAACTTGTGTGGTACTCTTTACGTCTGCATGTTTGGTAGTGGTCGGAGTCTAATAATTCTCTGAATATTCGTCTACGATGATGTGGGTTGGTGGAAATGGAAGAAGGTGCTCGACTCCTCCAAAAGTAGGTCGGAACAAGGCTTATGATGTTCATTTCAGGAACTTCCGGAACTTCGTTGAACAAGGCTAATTTCGTCCCAATAAAACCAGTCCCAAGTTTTATGGCTGAGATCCTGTCCAAAGATATGCTTTTAAGCCAGTATTCTAGGGTCACGGTGGAAGTGAGAAAGTGGACTATTGCATTGTTGGAGGAAAAAGGAAGACCGAGGTACCGTTTAAGAAATTTTGTGAAGACCGAGTTGGTTGCTTCCCAAACGTTTTTTGAGATGGAACAGGAAATCCAAATAGGGATAGCAAATTCATACAATGGTAGAATGTAGATCTGGAAGACCTTCATAGCCAAGTAGAAGGGAAGTTTTGGGAGGTCAAGACGTGGAAAGAGGAATCCAATCTTCGCTCGAGCTTTTAGATTGATCTCCTTAAGATGAGACGAAGAAACAAGTTGCGAGGAGAACGTAACTCCGAGGTATCGGAAAGTGTTCACTCGTTCAAGCTTCTCGTCGTCAAACGTCCAGGAACAGCTCGGTAAGCGTCCCTTGTGGAAGACTAGTATTTTAGATTTGACCACGTTGACCACCAAGTCATTTTCTTTGCAGTAACTTTGGAGATCGTTAAGAGCATGTTGTAGATCTTCGCTTGAGTCCGAGATCAAACAAAGGTCATCCGCATACATGAGGAGGCGCAATCTTTTATGTCCAAGAAGCACTCCCTGATGAGAAAGAGATTCCGGAAGGTCGTGTATGAAAAGATTGAACAAAATGGGAGAGCAAGGGTCACCTTGAGGTACGCCGTTGTTCGTGGAAAATTTTCGCGACTTTGTATTTTGGCCAGGATTTACATCCGACATTACTAACATGATCGAAAATTGTCGGGAATGCGCCTATTTTCGGCCTTAAAATCCGCCAGAACCGTTGTTGTCTACGGATCAACCTTCTCGTCCTTTTGAGATGGTATTCGCAGATTTTTTCTCATATGCAGGGAAAGATTTCCTCATATATACCGATCGTTTTTCGGGGTTTTCCCTGATGGCTCGATTTAATTCTTCCCCCCTGTTCTCTTCTCTCGTTCAGGAACTCCGTGTTTTTTTCACCGTGATGGGCGTACCCAATATATTCCATTCACTCCTTTTGCCTCGTCTTTCACCCAAGATTTTTTCGAGCGTTGGGGTGAAGAATGGAGACCTTCGTCGCCTCATAACCCCCAATCCAATGGGCACACCGAGTCCAACGTCAAGGCTTACAAGTATCTTCTCGCCAAATGCCGGGGGGAGTGGGGATCGGAAGAATTCCTGTTTGGATTGTTGGAGCTCCGAAACACTCCGCGTTCGGATGGATTATCTCCTGCCCAACGATTGTTCGGTCGTCCTCTCAGGTCAAAATTACCGATTCATAGGAAAGCCTTGTTACCTGAATTTCAGATCTCGTCTGAGCAAGCTGATGCCAAGCGCATTCAAGATGATGCTATTCGCAAGGCGTATTTTATTATGATCGGACCACTAGAGCGCGGAAGAAGCTTCCCCTTGGGCAATCGGTCCTCGTTCAAAATCCAACCACGCGACGATGGGATCGACATGGTATTGTTGTGGACAACAAGCAACCTCGACGGTACCTTATTGTCTTACACGTAAGTGTACTCAAACTGGAATGCCTTTATTCAACAAAATTCTGCATGAACATATATGAGCACAGGGTGACCTGATGAAATCTAAAATACTATACAATTCCCCCTTGGAGTCTGAACTTCACATTTGATGGTTATGTAACAACAAATCGATTGGGAGGATGTCGGACACGTTCACTACGACGAAGTTCAGACAATGTATTGTTTTCGACCAATCTTTTATTGTCATTAGCATTGGATTCATTTGGTGGATTCATGCTAAATGGCTTCAAAAATCTCCGATTCCGAAGGTATTCTTTTCCCTCGCACAAGATAGTGTATGATCTCTGATTGTCCCGCATATTGACAATTTTCCCAATCTTGTTCCACATATTGGTTTGGGGATCTTGAATCCGGACTAATGATCCAATTTTCAAAGGTTCTAAGATTTTGGATCCATTATCATAGACCACTTTGCGATTCTTGTGGAGCAATGCTCGATTTAGTTCCCCCTCAGGGATTTTTTCCTGATCAATTCTCTTTAATCGAGACGGGTGAACTGGCAATAAAGTTCGTAAAGGACGTCCGTAAAGCCATTCGGCGGGAGACAAGCCGTCCTCTCGTGGGGTGTTTCTCCATTCAAGAATTGCCTTATCAAATTCGTTCTGATCCAATCCTCCATTGGGTTTCCAATATTTTTTAACGAGATCTTTCATGGCCTTAACAGCTGCCTCGGCATGGCCATTGGATTGGGCATAATAAGCCGACGACGTTATATGCTCTATCTCGAATTCAGAACAGAAGTCTTTGAATTCCTGTCCACGAAACTGTGGTCCAGCGTCACTTCGTAGCTTGCAAGGAATTCCATGAGAGCTAAAAAATCTCCGGAGGCTTGAGATCACTTGCTTCGTGTTCGGACAGTTTCGATACGCTTCCATTTGCGGCCAACCAGTATATCTATCGACATAAACCAGAAAATACTGACCACCAAATTCAAACAAGTCGGTACTCGCTGATTCAAACGGGAATTCGACTGGATCGTCCGATATCATTGGTTCCTTGGCTTGGCTTGGCCGATAAGTTTGACATTCATCGCAATCATTCACCATTTGCACTATCTCGTTCATCATACCGTGCCAGAAAATTGTTCCACGAGCTCTTGCTTTGGTTCGAACAATCCCCTGGTGTGATAGATGTAATCTTTTCAGAACTTCTTTTCTTGCCGATGTAGGTATGACAATGCGGGTCGAGTCTATCAAGACAAGTCCGCTACCATCAATACTTAATCTGTCCCATTCTTTCCGAAATAAATGACCAGGATGATTATTAGCGAGCTTTTCCAAAGCTTTATTCGTGCGAATAGCCTCATACAATTGTATATACGATTCGTCTTGTAAAGCCTCGCGGCTTAAGAATCCTGCACTTTGTGAAACGGATCCAAGAGAATCGCCTTCGTTAATAACCGATAATTGTGCAACAATGATTTCACGAAACTCTACTTCTGGATCGTCCTCCGGTCCCTTTATCGGAGCTCGGCTCAGTGCATCGGCTATGCAATGTGTTTTACCTTTCACCCATTCCTTGGTAAATACAAATGGGGAAAGTTTTTCGACCAATCGCTGTAGTCTTGGATTTTGAATGGCGTCCAAATTTGTCCCCTTGATTATACCCAACAGGGGTTTATGATCTGTGACGACCACGAAACTTTCGCGTCCCAATAGATACTTTTTACACTTGTGTACCGACCATTGTACAGCCAAAAGCTCAATTTCGCAAGTGGCGTATCGTGTCTCAGCATCTGAAAGATACCTGGAGCCGCATTAAACCAATTTCCAGCCCTCAGAATGTTCCTGAAGTAGGACATAGCCTAATCCATGTAGACGTGAAGCATCCGTCAATAATTTTGTCGGAAGCCTTGGATCATAATGAGAAAGCACCGGTGGCGATGACAATTCTCTCTTTGTTTCTTCAAAAGCTTCTTGATGCTCCACAAGCCATTGGAAGCATGCCTTGGTGGATAATTAACCACGAAGTGGTGCTGATACCGTCGAAATTCTGGGGGAAAACGACGATAATTGATTCACCATTCCAAAAAAACTTCTTAGATCGGTGATATTCATGGGCCTTGGAAACTCGGAAATTGCTTCAACTTTCGACGGATCAGCCCGAATTCCATTTCGACCAATCAAAAATCCAACAAATTCCACCTCCGATCCAACTACAAATTTATGAGGTGCAAGTGTGATCTGATGTTCTCTACAGCGGTCCAAAACACACTGGATTGTTTCAATCAGATCTTTGAAGGTATCGCCATAGCAAATAATATCATCAACCACTTTTTTAATGTTGGGAATTCCTTCAAGAGCAAGATCTCCCCGAAGACAATATTCGTCTCCGGACGAAGCCAGTCCCATTGGTGCCCTAGCAAATCGTTTTCTGCCCCATTTTGTCATGAACGTCGTAAGTTTTTTACTTTCCTCGTCCAGAGGGATCTGCCAGTAGCCTTTAGTGGCGTCTAAAGTCGCAAACCACCTTGCTGATGCAGGAATTGACGAGGTTATCTCTTTGGGACTTGGGAAAGGATGATTTGGACGATGAACAAATTTGTTCAAGCCACGGAAATCAATCACCAATCGAACTCCTCCGCTCGGTTTTGGTACCACCAAAAATGGCGAAACCCAATCTGAGGGGCCATCTGCATCCTCTGTTACTCCCATTCTATCCATGAAATCCAATTCTTCCGTGGCCTTTTCTTCCCAGGCATATGGTATTGCTATAGCAGTAGTGCAATGAGTTGGTTTACAATCCCCCATCGCCTTCAAATGGATATGCATCGGTGGTCCTTTCATGGCCTTAAACGAAGTGGTCGAATCAAACACATCCTCATAACTTTTAATCATTTGTTCCTTCCATCTCACAATGCGACACTCATCCTCCAAATCGCTAGGCAATTCGAACTGAACTGCCTTTGTCCCTTTACACACATGTTCATGTAATGGAACAGGATCTGGGAATGTCATAGGAATCATTCCAAGTGACATCATATCATGCCATGAAAGTATAAAATCATGGGTATCTGGAGATACAAATGCAGTAGTAAGAGTTGTATATTTACCCCATTCAGCTTTGATCTCAACCACACCATCACACTTCATTTCACTGCCATTTGCCGTAAATATTCGACACTTTCGGGATCTATCAATACGAATCTTGTATTTTTGGATTATTGAAGAAGAAACAATTGAATCCGTTGCACCAGTGTCCGGTAATACGTACAAACGAACTTTTACTCCTGAATTTAAATAAAACGTAACAGGAGCTAACGGAGTTGATCTCCCAATATGGTTCTTGGCCATACAAATGCGCACCGCATTTGTTTTTACAACATCCTTTTCACTCGATTTTATCTTTGATTGAGTTTTAAGAGTGCACATCGGTCTTACATGGCCCAATTTGCCACAGCCATGACAAGTTTTGTCCTTTGCTGGACAATCTTCACGTGCGTGTTGTTTCCGTCCACAATAATTGCACTTAGTCGCCTCATCCATTTTTGGCTTTGGCCCTTTCGATGTATCACGACTTTTGAATCTTCCTCGGGATCTGCTTCGTACCGTTGTGGTTTTATTTAATTTGCTCGTTTCGCATTCCCCTCGAAAAATTTGTTGATTGGCTTCGGCGGTCTCCCAAGCTAAACACTTAGTTTTGATTTTCGATAAGTCAGGATCCACAATTTTAAGAAGATCTTTTTGTAGTTCCTTATCCCGCACTGCTACTACAATGTGGGTAGCCAATTGGTCCTCATACGACATATTGTTGAGTTCGGCATTACTGCCTAACAACTTAAGTCGAACAAAAAACTCAGAGAACAACTCTCCAGGCTTCTGAACGCATCTCCGAAAAGCAACTCGACGAGTCATTACGGATAAACTGTCCTAAAAATGTCGTTGAAGAACCTCCAAAACATTGTTGACCTGCATCATCTCCGTCACATCAAGTAATTGGTCCATTATCTGAATGGTTTTGACAAGACATCCTCTCAAGTATGCACGCTGCTCTCGATGAGGAAATTTATCCATTCGATTTGACATGAAATAATCCTCAAAACTGGTTCTCCACACTTTGAAATCTGCCAACGATCCATCAGCACGAAGTTCGTCTGGTTTTAGGGCCATATTGATTCGGTTTGAAAGTTTGGTTGTTCCGTGTACTGACTCGAGTGGTGTTTATTCAGATATTCGATTCTCAACATACACACGAATGGCTCGTAATTTAGGTCGAATTTCCGATAGGTCATTAAGCAAAGAACAATGAAGGAGGAAATTTTCATCATTTTCAAGCTGATCTTCATCAACCTCTTCCAAATCAAGACATTCAGAAACTGCTGACCCATATTTCTGTACATATTCTTCAACTGGACCCAATTCAGATTCTAGGCCAATTACATCAGATAAGATAGTAGTGTCACACATGTTACTCAAACTAGACACTTTTTCTTTCATGCCACCAACCATGTTCTTAGCAACGCGACAATATTGTCCTCTGCTTCGACGAGCACTTGATATAGACTTTTTATCATCTGCCATTTTGACCACACTGAAAATTTATGTTGTCTGAATAGTAGAAACGTGTCACGACGATCCCCCTAACATAATCATACTGGTCAAAAACAATCTTTACAGTTAAGAAAGAAAACGAAAATAACGATAATGGATAGCAATGCTTGGATTGATCTCACCAAATCTTCCATAATCCAGTGTTTGCAATATTTCCGAGCTTGTGATCAACCTATATATAGCAGAACCATAATAATGAACTTCAATATATCTTCTTCCGTCATCTCATCCATCCAAACGTAATCATCTGAATATAATCTTTCGTGTTGGTAATGTCCATAATGTCGTTGACGTATTGGTCCAATATGATTGAAATTCCCACGATATGTCCGACCAAATTTATCCCCGAAAGTGACGGGGTAGCAATTCGGCGATTCGCCAATCGGCCTCTGATGACGGAACGTTATTTGCGTTGATGTCGTTTGATGAGCAGAATATTTGCTACGGCGATAATGACGTCGAAATATATAGCAACGCCCACATTGAACGTCGGTACTGCGTCGACATCACCACGGATAAAAATATGTACGGATGATTCCAGTTCGACTCAATAAAAGCCCGTTAACGGGTTATTCTTCGTTAAATCCACTCCAGATATAGATGTGGTGTGAACAAAAGGTGCTAATGCATTGAACACCCCAAGATCTGTATGGCAATACCACCAATAGTCTTGTGATTCACTTTCACAAAGTACGAAAGAAGAGGCTATTTGTCTCGGTTCTTAACAAGCCGTCTGCGCCATGTCTTACACGTAAGTGTACTCAAACTGGAATGCCTTTATTCAACAAAATTCTGCATGAACATATATGAGCACAGGGTGACCTGATGAAATCTAAAATACTATACACTTATCCGTTTCCCGTCAGGTCGAACGACGAAACGAAATCTTCGATTTCTTCGCCAAACCCCCCGTGATTTTGTTGATGGTGATTCAGAGGTTGTCAAGGAAGAACTTCCGAGACGATCCATCCGAGAAAGACGTCAAGTTGAACGTTTTCAATTTTAAATGTATGTTTATTGGAAAATTTATATATTCAGAGTCCTTCATATTTGAAAAGGGGAGTTGTGATGATGATGTCATGATTTCCTTACGTAAGCAATTCTGCCGTTAACTTATGAGCGTTTAACAACCAGAAATACACTTCCGTCTTACCACTTGATCAGTGAACTCGTTCTCTCTTCTTTACCACTCGATACGATCATGCGAACTTCTTTGAACGATTTTTCGCACTCTGTGTTCCATGAAATCATGCGTCCTTTTCCACTAACAGTTGCATGTAGTGGTGCCAAGATCGAAGCAAGATGAGGTACGAACCGATGATAATAATTGACCATGCCAAAGAAACGTTGTAGAGCTGGTCGATCACATGGAGTGGGATAGGCGAGAAGATTAGAGACTTTGGAAGGAACAGGGAAATTCCCCTGGCAGAGACATTGTGGCCTAGGTAGGTTAGAAACGCCGAAGCAGCATTTTTGGGGTTGATGACAAGACCATTATCTGACAAGCGTTCAAACACTTGTTTCAAATGAATCAAATGCTCCTCTTCTGAATGTGATGCGACAAGAATATCATCTAAATACCCAAAGATAAAGGAGAGATCGCACAAAACACGACCCATAAGTCTTTGAAATGTTTGAGCAGAATTCTTTAAACCAAATGGCATTCTTGTGAATTCAAACAGTCCAAAAGGAGTGGTTATTGCCGTTTTGGCAATTGAGTCTTCGTCCATTGGAATCTGGTTGTAGCCTTGGATGAGGTCGACTTTGGAGAAAATGGTACACCCAAACAGCACTGTGGAAAAATCTTGAATGTGTGGCAAGGGGTATATGTCGTCTACAGATTAGAGATACAGCCACCGATAATCACCGCAAGGTCGAAAAGCTCCATCTGATTTGGGTACCATGTGAAGTGGAGAGGCGTAGTCCTATAGGTAGGGAGGGGACAAAGTGTGCATGATGTTGTTTCCCCGAACAATTTGACGGAACTCAGCTGAGTGGAAGATTGCTCGTTATCGGTACGGATTATGTTTGGTAGCCCAGCTCATTGAATATTGCTCGGAGTGCGTCGATGATGAAACCCGCTGATGGTTTTGAGACCATCACTGCCACTGGGTAGCGTGAATTGCTGCAGCGTGCCACCACCATATGCCTGGCCTTTGGAGTGGGCCCAAAGAGGCCCACGGCCACCATGTGCCATGAGTGGGGTGGAACTCCTTGGGTTCGTGGAGGCACCTTTGCCCCCTTTGGGCCAAAAAGCTGGCATTTTTGGCATGTTGCCACTAGACCTTGGGCATCCCGTTCCATACCTGGATACCAGAAGCCAGCCCGCAGTCTTCGTTTGAGGATAAGACACCCAGATGGGCTGCTCCATGTGCTCTCGAAACAACCTCTGCCCTGATGGAGGTTGGGACCACTAGTTGTTCCCCCCTGAGGACATTCCCCCTTCGTGTGACGGTTAGTTCCCTGAAGATGGGCTTGTATCTGCAGAGTTGCCGCCAATCCTTGGGGGTGGTTCCCCGCTGGATGTGGCGTCTGGGGGCCGCAATTTCTGGGCATCTAACGGCCACCTCTGCCACTCTCTCCGGGCCAATTGCCGGCACAATATCATGACAATGAAGGTGACACAGGAGCTTCTCACACTCATTTGCTACACCCTGCACCTCCCTGGGGAGTTTCCTCCATGGGGAAGGGTTCGGCGAGAGAAAATCCGCTGGGTTGCCCGTGCATTTGAGGTGACGGACTATGAACTTGACATCCTGATGCCGGAGCTTAATGCTGTCTATGCGGACGGATCCCAGCCTAGTATCGCCAAACACTGAGGCCAAGGGCTTGTGGTCTGTGTGGACAACCACCTCCGGGTTCCCCAGGAGGTAGGGGCGGAATCTTCTCAGGCCATAGTCAACCGCCAATGCCTCCAGATCGAGCTAGAGATACCTCTTCTTGGGGGCCAATGTCGACCTCAAGGCCATGGCCACCGGCCTAACACCTTGCAGGGTATCTTCGCAAGGTACACTTGAACCTTGTGCAAGTTTGGCTCCAAGTCCCTCCCGGTGGGCGTCAACAATGAGTTGAGCTCTCAGCGTCGTATCAAAGAAGGCCAATCACATGCCTTTACTGAGGGCGTTTCGGAGGGTCTCGAACTCTTGCTGATGCGTCTCTTCCCATTTGAACGGGACGTGCTTCTTTGTGAGTGCTCGGAGATGGGGTGTTTTGCCTGCACACGTAGTATTCAAGTGATTGCAAGGATATTTTGAAATTAGGTGAAAAACGTTTATGCTCACTCATCACATTATTGTGGCCTCTAATTTACTAGGCCAATAGCCAATTAGGTTGTTGTAAGATATTAAGGTTTTTTTGTTCTTGAATATTTTGACCCGTCTCCCTTGCAATTTTTGCCAAAAAATCAAACCTCGATTGACACCCTGTGCTCTCGACCAATCAGATTCGAAGAATCGCTCACTTGTTTTCGAAAACAACACGACACCATTTTGAAATTATTTTGCTTGCGACCGGACTTAGTCCTCACGAAAATGGAAAAGCACGAGAAAGCCCGAAGTTCTCTCTGCTTGATTTGCCTGGATCGTTCCTCGCAATCCATCCCTAACACCAAATACGAGGAATTGGTGGAAAAGTTCGTTGTTCAGGATTACAACCCGTTGGACCCGCGATTGCCCAGTGGATTGTGCTTCTCGTGTGCCTCGAAACTCGCAAGATATGGGACGGGTTCGTTTGACCAAGTTTTACCCGGCTTTTACGATTATTCCACCATGGCCAATTACCGCCCAACACGTGGAATGAGTTCGTGTGGATGCCATCTTTGTGGGAAATGCCGAGTGGTTGGGTTGAAATCCTCTAGAAGGAAAATTCAGAAGCTCAAGCCCTGTCAGCACGTCTCAAAATCCACAACAATCCATGAAACCAACTCAAACATTGCAAAACCGATAGGCCTATTTTGCACTAAATGTTTTCAGATGTTGTATCCTGGATGCAAGCACCCTTGCACGCAAATAAGCCTACAAGCAAATGTGCGGAAGCTCATTCCGGATAAGACACTTGAACGAGTAACAAGGACAATCCTGCAAGAGAAGAAATCCACCAACCAACCGCTCACCTTGGCCTCATCTGGATTACCGACTCCGATTCAATTTGGGATTGATCCAAACCCAATGCCCATGCCCAAGCTCAAGATCGAAACTCTACTGCAGATTAAAGTGGCTTAAGTAGCCGAAATATTCTGAAAGTGGCACAAGGGATCAGAGCAGACGTGGGCGTTGAATCCGGTCTGTACAAGGCACTCTCAACTGTCAACACTCGGTTGACAGGCTTGTTTGAACACTCGGTTGAACAGCTCCCAAATCATGGTTCTTTCCCTCTGATATTTTGCAATGAATCTAAGGACTTCATTCGGGCCATACTGGTTGAGAGAGGCGTCACAAGTGCCGATGTTTTCCTTCGATTGTCTATAGATGAAGGAAAGGGTTTCTTGAAGATCAGTGGGAACTTGGTGATGAAGAATCCAGCGCAAGAGGCAAACAAGTTTCTTTCTTCGGGAGTAAAAAAAACTTTTCTTCTTGCTATTGCCCCCGTAAAAGAATCGTACGCATCCATCAAAGTCTTACTGTCGAAACTGGATTTGAACTTTAACACCGTTATAGAGGAAGTGTATAGTCAAGACTTGAAGTGCTACAACATCGTTTTTGGGCTTGGAAATCACCAAAGTACTTTTCCTTGCATTTACTGTTTTTGGATCAATGGCCAATAGAGTGAAAGACGAGCGGAACATCGAACTTTGGGTCACTTTGTCATGGACTATGAGCATTTTGCAAGAACTTTGAATGCAAAACCCAAAGACTTAAGATCTGTTCAACGAGAGCCCCTGATTCTTCGCCATCTTCCACCATCTACCAAAGTGATTGATGTTTGTGCGTTGCCATGGTTACACATTAGACTGGGGGTAGTGAACCACACGGTGTCAAAACTCTTTACAGCCGTACCCGAAGCCCAGGCTTGGCCAGAGGCTTTGCATCTTCATCATGAGCGGTATCATGGTGGAGGCTATGAAGAGAATGAATATGAGAAACTCTTGAAGAATGTGGATCAATTGGAACGGATGCTAGCCAACCTTAATAAGATCGAAGAAGGGAAATGTTATTTACTTGTATTTCAATGCTTTAATGAATTGAACATGGAATATTCGAAAGACTTTGTCCATGTTCCATCGTTGCAAGAAGCAGTGAATAAATTTGAGAATGCTTGGAGAGCTTGTTCAATGCCCGCAATCCCGAAAGTTCATCTCATTGTTGATCATTTGGTGGATTTTGTCAACAGCCGCGGGAGCAAACACATGCGACTGTACGCCGAACAAGCCCACGAAACTCTTCATTCAGAATACCTGAAAACTTGGGATCGGTATGCAGTCAAAGAGATCACATGTCCCACCTATGCAACGAATCTATTGCGAAGTGTTCTTGACTTCAATGGTCTCCATGCTAAATAAGCCTGTCATGTTCCTCCGCCTTTTATTCTATTCATGTGCTATTGATGGGAAAAAACCGATTTCGTCAAAATGAGCGTTATTTATTATATTGCTTCATCAGAATACAACTAAACTTGATCTAAACTACCCACTAAATCTGTATTGATTAGAGGAGATAACCCTAGATTAGAGTACTGGCATTATTTTGCATAAGAATCAACTGATCCAGGGGTGTTTTTGGGTTTTAAAGGTGTGTATATTTCAGTGAATTCTCTCTTTTGTATATTTAGTGCTACATTTAAAAATATCTAAATTGAGAGTATTCGCAAATCGCATCTAAATTGGGAGCAAAATTCGAGCAAATTTTCTTTGGTATTAGGGTTGGTAATAGAATCCACCTACAATTGGCTGGTAAACGAGTGCTATTCAATGAATTTATTCCAAAGGCGAGGGCTTCTTGTAATGCCGTGACCCGGTACGATTCGAAGAGGGACTTGCATTTTCATAAGTGGTCACCTCAAAGTGCCATTTGATGGGACCTGTTGTATGGTTTGAGGGTTGAAAAATCGGAGACCCAATGACCTGAGCATTGAAATGCTTGAAGAGGAGAAAGAGGCCCCACACAAGCGATTGAGAGATGGCAGTGCAGTGATATTCATGAGCTCCTCTGTGCTCATTTAATCTTTTTTTTACAACAAAGTAGCCTCATGAGATTGCTCAAAACACTGGCGACGAGACCATTCGGAAGATGCAACTTGTTTGGCTCCACATGCTTCTTTTCCGCAAGAAAATCAAGAAGAACAATGGTGCCCACAATTCTAGTAGTTTTTTTCTCACTTTAGCGCGGGGTAGGACATCAGTAACATCACTATCTTCTCATCCGAGTAGGTCTGTCAAATGCAAGAAGAAAAGAGATGCAAAAAGCAGCGTGCTGCTCTGCTGTTCCTTGAATGGATGGATAGATTAGCAGATGTAGGATTGGTCGTTCCCAAGATTTTGTTTCTTCGGTCGGCGGAACCGGCGGGATTCGATTCGACGGTTAATCAGTTACCATCCTCGAGGTCGCTCATTTTACCGAGACATGGAACCTGAGGACCACGAACGGACACACCCCTCAAACAAGGCAGTTGCAGTGACCACGCTCTCCATTGATACCTAATTTCACGAGTTTTTTTCTTCACACATTGTTGTATTCAACATAACATAATCTACGCAAACGATGGTTAAAAAGTGTAAGTCGTGTTGTTTTCGAAAACAAGTGAGCGATTCTTCGAATCTGATTGGTCGAGAGCACAGGGTGTCAATCGAGGCTTGATTTTTTGGCAAAAATTGCAAGGGAGACGGGTCAAAATATTCAAGAACAAAAAAACCTTAATATCTTACAACAACCTAATTGGCTATTGGCCTAGTAAATTAGAGGCCACAATTATGTGATAAGTGAGCATAAACGTTTTTCACCTAATTTCAAGATATCCTTGCAATCACTTGACTACTACGTGTGCAATTGAGGGGATAAAGTCTTGGTTAGACAGGGTCAGGCATAAAAAGGAAGTCAGATCTTGCTTGGTCATGGGGCTCTGGCCTCCCTGAGGATGCGTTCTTTTTCAGGATCCGGAGACACTCCTCCCGCTGAGACCCGGACCCCCCAGAACGCGATCTCCCTCACACCAATGATGCACTTCTTTGGGTTTAACGTCATTCCAGACCGTTTCACTGTTTCGAGGAATGTTTGGATTGCCTCATCGTGGTGTTGTTTGGAAGGAGCGGCCAAAATCACGTCATCGTGTATTGTGTAAACATGGTCAAGGTGACCCAAAAAATTCTGACACGCGGTGGCAAGTTCACCCGACGCAGGTTTTAGGCCCATTGAGACTCGAGTGTATCGGAACAGGCGACCTCCAGAGCGGAAGACCACAAGGGCCTGTGAATCCAGATGGAGGTGGAGCTGATGGAAGGTTGGGTGAAGTCCAGCTTGGAAAAATAGTTGCATCCGCTCAGTTTTGCTTTGATAGCATCCGTTGTTGGTATGGGCACCCTGGTGCTGCGTATTTCTTCGTTCACCCCCCTTAAGTCAATGGTGACTCTCAGCAAACCGTCGTCCTTGAAGGCGATAGCGAGATTCGATACCTAATTGGTTGGCCCGTGGTGGAGTTCAATCACTCCGTTAGCAAGTATTTCTCGAATCGCTTGCTCTACCTGTGGCTCAAAGTATAGCGCTTGGACACGAGGGGGCGCCACAAACGGCTTTGCTCCTGGCTTTACGTACAGATGTACATGATGGTCCTTCAGACAGCCTAAGCCAATGAAGCAATCACGAACCTTTGGATCAAAGTCTTCCTCTTCATCTGCTATGTTGCGCAATCCTAAGGAAGTTGAGTGTTTGAATAAAGGGGACTTCGAAGAAAATGTCGTGGTCTTTTTATTTGAAATGATGACATTGGGTGTTGGTTGAAAAGGAACCAGATCTTTGTAAAGAGTGACCAGGCACAAGGCTTGCGCCAGAGATCGGGAAATAATAGGTTCAATTGGACGGGGCAGGGTGGCATCGTCAATGATGATCCCAAGGGCTGAGATCGGGACCCCTTGTCAGGCCGTTTTCACGTGGAGGGTGCCCCGAGGTGTTATCCTCTTGCTTCCAAATGGTCTGACCGTGATCGTGGTTCGTTTGAGGAGGCAAGCATTCTGCTCCCCAATGAGTCTGAGGGGGCCACGTTCACTAGCGCTCCTGTGTCCACGATGGCTTGGAGAGGACAATTTCCAACCCTCAACATGGCCGATAGTGCCGGAGGTGCGTTTGTGCGTTGGTTGGCGTTGACTATTGCCAGTATGTTGTAGAACATGCCGTCCCTTTCCTCCTGTGAATCGTTGGTCGGATCTGTGTCTGCCGCATTTACGGCCTGACTTGCCGAGCCCACGGATCTGCATACTGAGCCAAAGTGCCCGAATTTGGAGCAGGTTGCTTGGCCTGCTGTGCAGTTTCTTCTTCCGTGGGTGTGTCGTTCCCCGCAGTACCCACACGGTTTTCCACTTTTGCTTCCCCCAGTGTAGTTGTTCCGGAGACGGGCCTGTTTTGAGTAAGCCCCAACGAGCCTTTGGACGCATACATAGTCTAGCGGCTCCCTCTCGCCTCAAAGTGGAGTGCCGCCTGGGAATTTCCGCTAGCCCCACTGGATGCAAGAGAAGTCTTGACCCTGGAGCCTTAGATCTCAGCTCCGCCAGTGACCACTTGTATTGTAGGACATTCACTCAGATGGACTGGGACAATGTCCCATGGAGGGCTTGGTGCCTTGTCAGGAATTGCCTGGCCTCAATGTTTGGGAATCCACTGCGTGCCGATAGGCTAGCAAGTCTGTCCAAAAAGTCGGCAAATGATTCTGCAGCCTTCTCATGCGTGTCAAGCATGGAGTTGAGGGACAGGTACTTAGAGGCTTGATCCTCATATTGGTCTTCATGGAAGGTCATGATTTCCGCGAAGGTAGTCTCCCCCTCCCTGAAGTTTGGAATGTGGGCATCTACAATGTGGGCTGTGGGTGGCGGTGAGACATGATGGGGTATATCCGGGGGTACGTTGCCGTCCTCAGTTCAGTCCTTAAATCCTCGTCGCCATTGAAATGTCCGGGAGACCAATGAAGAGTGATAACCTAGGGTGTATATTCAACATAGATTAAGATATAGCTACATATAAAAATGCATATGTAAAGGTTCTAAATGTACAAGAAAAGTGGTAGTTGGTAGTGTAATGGAACCGACGACATAGGCAAAGAACCAAGTCACCGTTGTACACCCCTGTACGAAATCCCCCGTCACCAATGAGGCCTATGTGTTACATCATGCCCATGTCGCGTTTAAACGCAACGATATGTTTGTTTGTGGACTGCAAGGACTGGTCAGACAAGTGCAGTTATGAAGCCTGTGCACCATCACGCGATCACGCCATCCCATTTGCGTGATCCTTGGATGATCTCAGACTAACATCAAGTCTGAGCACAGGGTTGGTCAGGGGGATTATCCCCTCCAAAAAGAGTCCCGTTTATCCCCCTTGGGATAAACGGGATTTTCCTTCAAGCAGTAAAAGGGATAAACGGGATAAACGGGATTTTCCTACTTTTCAAGCTTTTTTCCTACTTTTCACGCTTTTTTCCTACTTTTCAAGCATTTTTTCCTACTTTTCACGCTTTTTTCCTACTTTTCAAGCATTTTTTCTTACTCTTCAAGCATTTTTTCCGACCTTAAAAGCATTTTTTTCTTGCTCTTCAAGCATTCTTACCTTAAAAGCAATTTTCTCTTACTCTTCCAGCATTTTTTCCTACCTTAAAAGCATTTTTTCTGTCTTCAAGCATTTTATCCTATCTTAAAAGCAATTTTCCTACGTTTCAAGCGTTTCTTCCTCATTACTATAATTATTCACAAATTTCTGTAACAGTATATTACCCACAAAATCTCACTTTTTTCAATTAAGTCCCACACAAAAAATGATTTCCATTAATACAATGAAAACTCTTAGGTTTTTAGCTTTTATTTGTTTGTGTTTCCGAAGTCAAAACGCAGCTTTGCAGCTGCAATCTGATATAGGCTGTCTGCTCTGTAGGAATATTGCAGGGTTAGTTGGGGGACTTTCTCATCCATAAAGCGTCCCGTTTATTGGGATTAACGGGATTTTCCTCCAGGGAATAACGGGGATAAAGGGGATTTCCCTCCTTAATCAAACAAATTCCCCTTATTTCTAGAAATTACTTCATTTTTGTGTCTCTGTATTACATTCACTGAGCATGAAGTTTTCTTACCTCAATATCTTCAACTGTGGAAGACTTCAATTTCATCACCACTCGACAAGTATTGTCAATTGTAACATGTTTTTTGAGTTTGATAATATATAACAATTATTTCTGTTATATATCTGTTAAATATTGTAAATATATTTTATTGATATTTATATTAAGCCTTTAGTGTTTGATCGGCCATTTTCAGGTATGCCAAAAAGTATTCAAACATGTCAAAATCGGAACAAAATTTGCTTTATTTCGTTTATCCACCGGTTCATCCCGTTTATCCTCCCATTTATCCCGTTTATCCTCCCATTTATCCCGTTTATCCCCCCATTTATCCCGTTTATCCCGTTTATCCCCCAATTTATCCCGTTTATCCCCGGGTAAAGGGGATAAATCGAAAAAGTTGATCCCCCGACCAACCCTGTCTGAGCATGATATGTAGCATGGTGAAATACGTCTGTATATAAACCCCTGTACCCACTAATACAACACCAATAAGAGTAAACGCTTTATTGCGCTAACACCATTATAGTCTGTGTGCTTATTGTGTCCATCCTTTTAGCTAGTCTTCTTAGCTTGGTTTGTGTGCTTTGAAGTAGCTAGCTGGCCAGCGAACCACTCCCGTTCCTATCTGCATTTGGGACATCATCAACATCAACATCATCATCATCTTTATTCTCATCTCGGTCTTCGATTCCAACATCGAACTTTACGGTCAAGAGGCAATCTGGTGACCGTTGGAACTTTGTGGCATTGCTTCCGAGGATCGACCCAATTCACACATCCGTCCTCATCGATCCCGCCACAGTAGCATATTCGTACCCCGCCAGTGCTGTCTCTTAAGGTTCTTGTTGGAGAGTGTTGGATTGATTCTTCGCTTTGCGAGCAATGGTGAACTGAGACGAGCCAAGAGCTCAGATGCGTCAGATATTGACGGTCATAAATCAGAGCCCTCAGCCATAACTTGCGGAGTGCCACAAGGCAGTATTCTTGGCCCATTGCTTTTTGTAATTTATTTGAATGATCTTCCAAAATCCACCAAATTTATGACAACAATGTTTGCTGATGACACGACTTTTCAGTACTTTGGAAACGAGCTTTCGTTTGTCGAAAAAGAGTGCAGTCTGTGGATGGAGAACTTGGGTGAATATTTCCTAGCAAAAAAACTTTCCATGAATTTCAATAAAACCAGAGTGGTATTGTTTGGTCCCAGATATTCCACAAGCTCTTTTCGATTGTCAATTAACGAAGTCAAAATTCAACAAGTGGGATCTAAATTTGCCGAACCATTTGTAAAGTTCTCAGGGAATGCGAATTGATGAAAAATTAAGTTGGAGAGAACACGTTAAATTTATTGGAGCCAATGTGAGGCGAACCCTGTACCCCTTTTTCATGGCAAAAAACAACTTACCAAGGGACATACGGAAAACGCCTTACAATGCCATGATTAAAAGTCGGCTAGAATATGGATTGGAATTCTTTGGTCAAAGTAGCGCTGCCAAGAGCCTCGTTAACTTGCAAAAGAAAGCAGTGAGATGGATTGTATATGCGAAAAAGTTAGCTCACACGAGTAACATCTTTAAGACAAATGAGATAATGAAAATTGAAGATCTCACCCGGTATAAACGAATCCTTTACCTGCTAGCAATAGTGAAAGACTCTCTTCCTGCTATTGTATCGCAATACCCATACACGATTGTGCGAGGAGGGACAATTTATTTCGATCAACCTAGGACCCATACCTCTTGGCAACAGAATCTACCACCCTTTTCTTTTCCGAAAACGTGGAATACTTTTGTACTAGAAACCAAGCAAATATTTTCAATGGATAATACACTCAGGCGGTGGGGCGCACATGTAACGGAAATCATTATAAGCTCTTACTCAGGAAAATGTAACCGAAAAAATTGCTTTTCATGCAGCCAAGGCGCAAAGTAGCTCGGGTTCATGTTTTGGGAGAATGAACAAGACATTGGCAGAGTTGTGATCAACTGAAATACGAAGTTTCGACGCCCGGGCTGAGTCGGTAATCTTTTATCATCCAGATTAGACACACTTTGAGCCGTCAATTTCATATTACCCTGTACCAACGGTTTTACATGATATTGATTAAGACGCCATGAAGACAAGCCTTATGGCTTATGGTGATCTTAGGGCCAATCAGATTTCAACTGTAAAAATTGAAAAGAGTCCTGAATAACACACTCATAACACACAAAAAACCGGTTAATGTTTCAAGTTTCGGTTTTAGTCCATTTTGAAAAGGTTCCTTATAGAAATCGTAAATTTGAATATGAATCTGTTTGACATATTTATTTGTAATTTTGGCAGAACATACACCATAGCACCACTCTAAATAGTTATGAAATATGCTTTCCAAAAATCTTATTTTTTCCATTGGTCACCTTCAAGAGCCTTAGTGAAGGTTTTTTACCACGTTTGCGTACGCTTTTTGAGCGTTTAGCAGCCAATTGGTTGGTTATCATCAAAAAGAAATGTGTTTTTGGGCAATCAGAAACGACGTTCTTGGGCCATGTCATTTTAGTTGTGGGGATTCAGCCCCTACTCAGCCGATGCATGCTATTCGGGAGTTTCCAAGTGCCTTCTACGCAAAAAGCATTACGCCAGCTGTTGGGAATGATCGTGTTCTATCATCGTTTTATCCCTGGTCTGGTCGAAGTACTCGCACCCCTTCATGAACGTCTCAAACCCAAACAGAAAGTTGGGTTTGACAAACAGAAGTCGTTGAAAATGTTCGATTTGCCAAAATGAAACTGGCCGATGCCACCCTCCTCACTTTTCCCGATGGATCAGCGCCTCTCCCTTTGACCACCGATGCTTCCAGTGTGGCGGTCGGAGCAATGCTCGAGCAATTTTCGGACAATGTTTGGAAGCCTTGCGTCTGTTCACCAATCATAAACACTTGATTTACACTTTCGCCAAAACCAGTGATCCCATTTCGGCAGGCAACTTCGTCAATGATTCATGATTTCGGAATACACCACCGATATTCAACACGTGTCAGGCAAAAAAATGTGGCAGCCGACGCTCTGTCACGAATTTGTACCTTATTGTATACAGTCTCCCCCCAAGCACTGTGTGCGGCTCAGCAATCTGGCCCTGAATTAGCGGCCATGCGTACTTGTTTGAGATCCCTGAAATTTGAAGATGTTGAGATGTCGCCGGGCGTTTGGTTGTTGGCCGATGTTTCTCAACCGAATCCTCGTCCTTAAGTTCCGATGTCCCTCCATCAATTGGTGTTCAATGTAATCCATGCGAGGTGCTAATGCTCACCCAGGAGCTCGTGCCGGTTGACGACTTGTGGCCTAACATTTCATTAATCTTTAGATAGTTTTGTCTATCTTTTCCTTATGGGCTCTTGTGAGGTCCGCATCAATTCTTTACCTTGTATCTAAGCCTTGTGTCTTGTTTTCTTGATTGTAAGATCTCAGGAATCGATTTGTTCTCAGTCGTCTTTCTCTCAGCTCTTGTGTAAAAAGCCTCACTTTTTACACCCTTTTGCCCCTGCAAAGTCTGATTCACGCCGGTAATGTCTGCATTCTGCCTTTTAAGGGTTCCAAGTCTACGTGTCGAAAATAGTTGTGACTTTTCGACCTGCAAGCGATCTAGGCCGGCAATTTCCGCTATACATAGTACATCATTTTGATCGTGGCTTCTCTGATCACTGGAGTCGGAGCCATGCAATTCCGTCACTCCTCTGAAGATTAAGTTGTGACGTATGTTGTAATCTTGAAGGTCTATTGTTCACGGTGTTTCAAATGGCTTTTTAGATTTGTATTTTTTTTTATTGGTTGCGGATTTTCTACTACCGCTACAAGGAATGCGATTCCCTGTAGAGCTCTATATTAGAAAGAGTACAATCATATCCAACGCCATCTAGTTCATTCTGCTCGCAACTGCTCGCCGTTCCCAAAAGGATGCACGAGTACCCTCTAAGCTGAACAAATTTTCCAAAATATGAGACCAAGATAGCAATTTTTGAGATACTAAGGGGCCTAGAACCCTTATGAAGGGGTCCAAAATGAACTGTTAGTGTGTTTCAAATGAGTTAAGATTGCATTACTTGTAAAATTAGGTTTAAAACTTTAAAAGACATTAAGAGAATGAAAATCTATCCCCTTGGACGTATTGATGCAAGTGGTGATGGCAACAATGTGATAGAAAATGAAATTGCAGGGCTGCTGAATTCTCTTCCCTCTTGTGCTTGGCTGTCATGGTCATTGCTGAGAAACAGCACAGGGAATTTTCTTCCTCTCTTGACTTCACCCCTGACTGCAATTTAAACTTGCCCATCTCGCTCGCTCTCTCTCGCTCTCTCTCTCTCGCTCTCTCTTGCTCTCTCTCTCGCTCTCTCTCTCTCTCGCTCTCTCTCTCGCTCTCTCTCGCTCTCTCTCGCTCTCTCTCTCGCTCTCTCTCTCTCGCTCTCTCTCTCTCGCTCTCGCCCTCCACACTGAGCCCAGTGAACAAACAAGGAGGACTTGACTCAAAATTTCAGGGTTGCAAGGTGAAGAAAGGAAAACTCAACATTCTCCTCTCTATCAATATTCTATCTGAAACATTTTTATGGTAGGAGCCCCGATTACGAATGTTTTCTCTGAAAAGCATTGATCAGAGTGAGGGGTGAGATATTCATTTTTCTCTTGGTCTTTTAGGTTTTAAACTTAATTTTACAAGTAATTCAGTTTTGAATCATTTGAAACACACTAATATGTCATTTTGGACCCCTTTATTAAGGTTCTAGGCCCTTTAATTTCTCAAAAGTTGTCACCTTGTTCTCATATTTTGGAAAAGTTGTTCAGCTTAGAGGGTACTTTTGCATTGTTTTGGGAACGGCGAGCAGTTGCGAGCCAAATCAACTAGATGGCGTTGGATATGATTGTACTCTTTCTAATATAGAGCTCTAATTCCCTGTAATCAAGGATTGCTCCCAACAGCTTCAATCCGACCCCTAACAGGATTCGAACCTACACCGTCTGGGGAAGCACTTACACTCGGCACTTTTAAGAACGCGCTAGTACGCGTGGCCACTTTGGCTTCCTTATTGGCTTTGTATTGATTACAAATTTGTATTGATCACATTACATTAATTTGTATTTATTAAAGCTATTTAATCTATATTTAGAGACCATTAAGTTGACTGTTGAACTCAAATTAAGTACATATTTATTCATCAAAATTTCATTTAGCTTTTCAATGTTGCAAACACTAAAAGAAAAATGAAGCATCCACTAGGACCTTTTGTGGCCGACGGTAAAACCGTCAATGATAGTGAGGTTATGGCCAATATGATTGGAGATCAGTTCTCAAGTGTATTTTCCATTGCAAAACAGGTGGTTGAAAGATTTTCCCTACTCTTGAATACTTTTCTCCTCCCAACTGATCTTCTTGCTTTGAATGATTTTCAGGTACTTATTTACGCTATGGTTGGATTTGAACACGCCAACAAAATTGTGCCTGTCCTCTTAATCGCAAGTCTAATCTGGCTAACATTTTACCACTTCGATATTTCAAGGACCAATGGAAGTCCACAACAGTTACTTTCACACAAAAAGTCCTTCCACGCAACAGCATGTTTTGGAAATAGCTCAACTTTCAAGAAAAGTAAAGTCTCACATTTTTTGCCAAGCAAGAAAAACGATTTTGTTCATTTCATGATCAATCGTGAAAATCTGTATAAACAAAGACGTCATCGGATCCGATCGGTGTGTCAAAAGTATGGGCAGGTGCTACACCGAAGTGAAAGAAAAATAATGAATACATTAATGGTATCCAAAGCAAATGGACTTGGATACTGCCGACACGCCAAAGTAAGTTTTCAGGAAAAACTTTCAGTTTTTTTGCACAAGGATTTAATGTTTAAAGTCTTTTATTTTAACACGCCTTCATTTTTTCAGGTGGGAACTTCCACATGGCTGCATTACTTTTGGAAAATGGCAGAAGAACTTAAAAATCAAACCAAACCATATTTAGTTCATGCAGTTGTTCCAAAATATTTTCGTCTACCTCGAAACACCAATCTAACAAGTTTCCTTATTTCGAACCCCCTACTTCTGGTGACTTTCGTTCGTCATCCATTTGAAAGGTACAGAAAAACACACTAAAACTTTTGGCTGGCGTTTTTTATGAATTATGAATTTTGTTTGTGCACTTTTTGATTTCCCTTTGAGCACTATTTCATTTCAATATCTCCAATGCTGCTTTCTTTTCTCTTTCCCATCTTTGTTTTGTTTTTCCGGAGCCAGACCACGCAGGTTTGTAGATGTAATCTGATAGAAGCTTTATGCTTCATGGGGAACAACAAGAATTAATATGTCGCTCATTTAAGCTTGAAAAGCCGTGACAATTGTAAGTAATGTAGTGGAACCGACGACATAGGCATAGAACCAAGCCACCGTTGTACACCCCTGTACGAAATCCCCCGTCACCAGTGAGGCATACGTGTTACATCATGCCTACGTCGCGTTTAAACGCGACGATATGTTGGGTTATGGATTACAAGGACTGGTCGGACAAGTGCACTTGTGAAACCAGTATACAATCACGCGATCACGCCATTCCATTTGCGTGGTCATTGGAGGATCTCAGACTAGCATCAAGTCTGAGCATGATATGTAGCATGGTGAAATACTTCTGTATATAGACCCCTGTACCCACTAATACAACACCAATAAGAGTAAACGCTTTATTGCGCTAACACCATTATAGTCTGTGTGCTTATTGTGTCCATCCTTTTAGCTAGTCTTCTTAGCTTGGTTTGTGTGCTTTGAAGTAGCTAGCTAGCCAGCGAACCACTCCCGTTCCTATCTGCATTTGGGACATCATCAACATCATCATCATCATCTTTATTATCATCTCGGTCTTCGATTCCAACATCGAACTTAACGGTCAGGAGGCAATCTGGTGACCGTTGGAACTTTGTGGCATTGCTCCCGAGGATCGACCCGATTCACACATCCGTCCTCATCGATCCCGCCACAAAATTGGCGCAGTCGGTAGGATCTTCTGTTGCTGAGCTGCTAGAGTGACCAGGACGACAACTTCACCGAGGCCCAAACGCGAGGTAGTCAAGTAAGCAGTCATTGCCAGCCAGAAGATAGGACCAAACTATGCAGGAACCAAGGAATGAGTCAGACGTGGAGCACAGCCTCCGAGGCTTGCTGGAGATGGCGGTGATGAGCAATCACCAGAGGATGCAATTGGAAGAAACACAAGCCCGAGCAGAGGAGATACGAGCTCAAAATGAAGCACAGCGCCTAGCCCGTGGACCATTAGCAACAGGAATCAAAGTCCGCAACTTTGAAGGAGGAAGCGCCCTGGACTACCATGCCTGGCAGAAGCAATGCCAGAATGTCAGCCGAGCATGTGGGTGGAACGTCCAGACGACCATCGATGCTACACTTGCCGCCCTTACAGGCAAGGCCAGTCGCATGGCCATTGGAGTCCCTAGTGACAGCGAATTCTATGGGGGCAAGCTTGAGAACTTTGGCAGCATTTGAAAGGTTTATTCATTGACCCAGCTCATGAAGCCGTGGCCAAAGCCACCTTTGATCGAAGAGTGCAAGGGGATAAGGAAAACATTCGAGAATATGCTGGAGTGCTGGCTATGTTATGGTCCAGTGCGTACGAACGAGAGGAGGAACCATGGAGGCATGATCTGACATTAGCCGTGCCAGAAGGACGAAGCCGTGCCAATCCCCCTGATCATAACTCGACTAGACTCATAGTGCGATTTATTACGGGCCTGAGGGAAGCCAACATCAGACTTCATATACGCAATTCGGAAACACCTGGATTAGGGCAACCCATCACCAGTGTGACGGACGCAGTTAACCGAGCCCTGACCTTCAAATCCAATCTGGACCGAGTGAGACAAGAAGAACACTATCTAAAGAGTGGACGAACCATGCCCAGGTCTGAGTTTGATGAGCCACCCAAAACCAGTTATGAGCGAAAGGGACAAGTGAGCGAATCTATGGAGATAGGCACCATCCAGCAATGTTCTGTCCACCCGGGAGCCCAACACAGCAAGGAGGAATGCCGTACTCAACGACAAAATAAGCCAGCCCAACCAGCACGAAGAAGTTCTAGTGCCACCGAGTACAATGCTTTGGATGTTAGAAAGAGGGGCATTGGAGAAAGGACTGCCCCATGAAACCCAAGAAGGTACATGCCATCCACGAACAAGAATTCACCTGGGACGAGGCTGATCAAGAAACCAGTGGCAATGAGGAATGGTGTTCGGAAAACTAGAGTGCAGGGAGACCGGCCCTGCAGACACTCTGACAGCAATTCACCAAATCAACACCCTCCATGCTATTCGAAGAGGCAATGTGGCCAGAGACGTGCACGTTTTTACCCATGCCCAGATAAATAAACGCCCTGTAAAGTTACTCATGGATACTGGCAACATTTCAAGCTATAACTTTTTAGAAATGACTGAATACCACAAGATGTTCCCACAAAACGCTCCTAAATATTCCCCATGTAATCTCCAAATCGCAGCATGCGGGAATACCGGTCATTTGGACGTAGTTGGGAAGATCAAGATGCCGGTACTCTTCATACGAGGGGATGAATGTCCCGTTCAACACGGAATTCATTCTAGTTAACAAACTAGGCATGATGGGAATAATCAGTGCCAAGACCATGCAAAAAATGGCGGTCACATTGGACCTTACCACCGCCACAGCCCACTTTGGACCATATGGCCACAGAGTACCTCTCCACACCCTTGATGAAGAACTAACTGAAGAAACTGAAGACCCTGATTTCTTTTTGGAAGAGGTAATGAGTGCAGCACCATGCTCCATTGAACCCGATACAGAAGCCCATGTACCCATCAAAATTGGAAATTTGCCTCTCAGTGATCAGGCAATCTACGTGTTCATACCAAGCAGCAAATATCTCCAGCGACGTCAGCTAGACAGTCATCCGGTGACTATCAGTAAAAGTGACTCCAGGATTCCCATACGCAACACAAACAGGGAGTCACGTCGGGTACCTGCCAACACCAAGTTGGGAAAGTTGGTCGGCAGGTTCCAGCCACCTTCTCAGGTGATGCCGTTATCAGCAGCTATAACGAAGCCACTTCCCGGAAAAGAAGTGAAGCCGTCTCCCGAGACGAAGTCCCCATCAGAGGGGAGGTGCAAACAGACTGACAACCCCAGTGGAGTGTTTAAGCCAAACACTAGTCTGCAGCGGTTTTCCCGTGAATTATGGGCCATGGTTGGCGAACCAAAGGATAATTCACGGAAGCGGACCAAACTCCAGAGTGAAGTCCGAGAATTGTTTGGAAGTGGATTGTGGGATAATCCACGGACATCTAGAGATATGGACGTTGGTCGGAAAAATGGCCTGACCGAGAGCAGGCCGATGTCAAAATCGTCAAAATGGTTTGAATTTGCCGCCATAACAAGGGGCCAAGTGAGCTCAGAAAAATGCCCAGGTTAGTGAAAAAACTGCAAATCAAGCCTCCTCTTCTGATAGCACCAAGGATAAAAAATATTTTCTTTCATATTTGAGTGTCAATTTGCAAAAAATTGACAGTTTAAACCCAAAATACCACGATTTGGGTTATTGAGTAAATTTCACATTAAAATTTCAACTGGCTTATCAGGACATGAAATGGCATCACTTGAGAATCCCTTCATGCAGTTGTAAACATGGTGTCTCTTTCTCAATGTTTTTGGCCTAATTGAAAACTTCAATTGCAAGGAATATCAGCATCTTGATTCACCTAAGTGTCTATGTCCAAGAATTTTCTAGCACTAGTGACCAAGCAGGTGCATCAAGTCACTTTTAAAACAGCAGCATTGGTGGTTTTATATGATCTCAAGAATTGTTTTGGTGAAGTGTAAATCAGTGCTTCAAATGGCTTCTTATTGCGATACTTTTCCATCCTTACAGGGTTTGCTGCTTAATTTATTTCATGGTAAGGATTTATTTTTTTCTCTTTTGCATTTAAAGATACAGGGGAAGACTTGTTTTGCTTTAGCCCAAACCACAGAGCTCAACAGAGAGAGAGAGTACAGACCCCAATTTTCTTACTATTTGACAAGTTTCACTTTTGACCAGAGTGATCAAACAACTAAGTGGGATGGTGTAATGCCCCCTAAGTGAAAAACACAAGGCTTGAAATGGATGTAAAATTTGAAGTACTTTTTGAAAAATTAGTTTCTCAAACAGTGACTAATGAAGTTCCCTTAAGTTGAGAACATCTTATTGCTTGGAAGATATTTCTTACTTCAAAACTTGATCTTTCCTGTACAAAATACTTGAGCCTAATTGCTTCTTGGATTCTAATAAAAAGCAAAGCTATGAAGAATGTAACATAAATAACTAAACAACCCTTAAATAGTTATATCTTTCTTTTGTACTTCTAGTACTGTTCTTGAAGTTGTAATAGCAAAATGTGTTCCTTATTGTGTGCAAGTTTAAATGAGCATGCTGATGTGACCGAAAACTGGAAGTGAATTCAAAAACCTTTCACCCCTAAGTGGGACAGTGTCATACTACCAATGTGAAAAACACTAAGGCTTGAAATTGTTGTTAAATTTGAAATACTTTTTGATTTATTAGTTTCCCAAACAGTGACTTTTTAAGTCCCCTTAAGTTGGGAACATCTCATTGTTTGGAAAATAGTTGTTACTTCAATACTTGATCTTCCATTATAAAGACCTACTTGTGTCTAATTGCTTCTTGGATTCCAATGAAAAGCAAAGCTATGAAGAATAATATCACACATACAAGTTTGTGCAAGTTTAATGAGCATGTTAAAGTGTCTGAAAGTTGTAAGTGATTTTTACAAGTTTTTAAGGAAAGAGCTATCCTTTGTCATTACAGGCATGAAAAGTTAAGATAATCCAACTAAAAAATCAGCTCTGAACTTCACATAGTGTCAAAATAAGTGTTGTAATAGAGAATGAACTAAATTGCAAAATAGAAATGATGAATTTGTTTCAAACAATGAATTTATTGGAAAATGTGTCTTAAAATTTTAAGATGTTTTGAATGTTTAAATGTTTTGTTATTAACATAACTGAAATTAGGTAAAATAATCTGATTGATATCCAATTGTAATTGATTGTGCTTTGTGTTTAATATTTCTTTGGAATTTAGTGGAAAGCCAATTTTGAGTTTGAATGTATTTTATCAATTTGACTATAATCAAAGAAAAGTAATATGATTAATATGCAATTTCAAATCAAACATTTCAACATGTACTTAAATTACTTACCAAAACACTTTTCCAAGCAAATTTTCTCATATTTTTTTTATAAGTAAAGAAAACAAAGTCTTAATAAACTTTTATGAGGTTACTATGTAATAAACCAACTTTTAGAAATGACAGTTTTGGAGAGATAAAAGAATTATCTTTTTGGGAGTAAAAGCACATGAAGTTAAGCATCATCAATTATTATAAAGATTCACTTAACATGTTTTAAATCTCAATAGTCAATTCAAAGACTATGTACTTATGATAGTTTGAACCAATCAAGCACTTGCAACAATGTACTTAAAATTTATTGGGGAATGCATTTCCAGACAAGCTTGCCCTCTGCACCATTACTACCCATTAGAAACATATTCCAATACGAACTTTAAGTCTAGTTTGGTTCATTTGAAACATCTTAAAATGATCATAGGTTGGAAAGTTTTTTGCTAATAAACAGAGCCCACAAGTTGTTTTAACAAGTGTCCCAAACACTGAGGATATTACTAGCAACAGTAGCAATTTAAACAGAAGTAAGCCTGGAGTGTCATCTACGTGGTTCACATTATAGTTGTATAACTTACTTTTAGACCATTTATGCATGAATGGTTGAACCATTTTGCATTTTGATCGGCCTGCTCTCGGTCAGGTAAAATCAAATCTGGCTTCCGACCAACGTCCATATCTCTAGAGGTCCATGGATAATCCTAATCTTCAAACGAATGAAAAGCGACTGTTAGAGGACCTATTGGTGAGGTTCCATCATATTCTATCCAAATCTATGTACGATGTGGGATGTACACACCTGATGGAATTCATTGTGGACACAGGTGATGCTAAACCAACGAGCGATAAAGTGAGACCTATGACCCCAGCCATGAAAAAAGATTTTCGAAAGACACTTCAAGAACTGATTGACCAAGAGATCGTAGCACCATGCAGCAGTGATTGGGCATCAGCCGTGGTGCCAGTGAAGAAAAAAGATGGTACCTATCGATATGCTGTGGACTACCGAAAGCTGAATGAAGTGACAAAGAGGGATGCTTTCCCGGTGGCCCATAATCTTGAACAATTAGCCAACAATGTACTTCCATTGGCATCTATGTTCATATCATTAGACTAAACAGGTGCCTACCTAGCCGTTCCAGTGGAAAAAGAATCACGTAACAAATTGGTCATGGTGACCACGGAAGGTCTATTTGCATAGAATCGGATGCCTTTTGGACCCAAGAACTCAGGCACAGTCTACGCCCGCCTCATGAAGGAAGTACTTGGCCCTTTGGTTGAAAAGGAAGAAATATTGGCATATTTCGACGACATTCTCATTGGATGCCGTGACTTTCGGGATGGATTGTGGAAATTCGCCAAACTACTCTTGGCAATTGAGAAGGCCAACCTTCGCATTACCCCAAAGAAATCAAAATTATTCGTCAAGGAAACCGAATGGTTGGGATTCAAGATATCGCAAAACACCATGTTACCACATGATCATAATATTGCCATTATCAAGGAATGGCCTACACCAAAGAACCTCAAGGAAGTCCAGACCTTCTACGGCAAATGTGGGTACTACAGAAAGTTTATCCGGGACTTCTCTATAGTGGCCGAACCTCTCTGGAGGCTTACACACAAGGACACCCCATTCGAATGGGGTAGCGAGCAAGAAAAAGCCTTCAACCACATGAAGCAGTTACTGTGCTCTGCGCCAGTCTTAGCTCAACCCGATTTCATGTCTCAAAAGCCTTTTGTTTTAGGCACGGATGCCTCCGAATTAGCCATCGGAGCGGTACTTTCCCAAGAACAGAAGGATGGAACCCTAAGACCCATTGCCTACGCTTCACGGACACTCAACAAAGCGGAGCGTGAATACCCAGTGACAAAGAAAGAACTGCTGGCGGTGCAACACTTCGTAGAACATTTCAGATATTATTTATTTGGAAGGAAGTTCACCATCAGAACAGACCATCAAGCGCTCAAATGGCTGATGACTTCCAAGGTATTGCATGGGCAAATTCTCCGATGGTCTGATAAGCTACAGGAATTTGACTTTGATATCGATCACAGACCGGGAAAACGTCACGCCAATGCAGACGCCATGTCCCGGTACCCTCACCCAGACCTAGAAGAGCACCCTTCACCGACACAGACCTGCAGTTCATGGCCAAATGCGGAATCAAAACTCCCAAATCACGAGCGATTGTCCAAATGGCAAAGTCATGGTGTGCTGCCTTGACTAGAGCTCAGGAACGAGCTCTCCTTGAACGGGAAGCCGGTAAGGGCAATTTTAATTAAAGAGCTAGCGGGATACCCGATGATTATAGCGACAATGAGGAGGATGCTTTAGAACCTACAACCCCCGTAGCCCTTGAGGCTGGACCTGTACCCAAGGAACCTGAGGAAGCAAACCCATACCAGCGACCAGACAGCCCCACATTTTCAGAAATTGACCCTGTATTAGAAACAAGACCGAAGAACACTTGCCAGTGCGAGGATTTACCACAGCAAGCCCAAGTAGTAACTGACATGATGACCCAGGATCAGGAGAGTGGAGCTCCAGAAAGACCTGAAGATGCAACCAGCAGCCAGAACACTCAAGAACAGCTTTTAAAGTCCTACAAGATGTCAGAAGAACAGGCAAGAGATCCAGTTCTGCAAATAGTTCAAGAATGGATCCAGAAAAAGAAGCCGCCCAACCTGAAGGAGATCGACGACCCCTACTTACGGAGATATGCAACCCTCTATCCCAATTTACAAAGCGTAGAAGCAGCCCTGTTTCTGCAAGATGGCAATGGTGACAATCAAAGATTGAGACTATGTATTCCATCTGCTTTGATTGCAGAGGTAATCAGATGTTTACACCAACATCCGTTAGCTGGTCACCTGGGACGTTATAGAACCTACCTCCAAGCCAGAAGAAGGTTCTACTGGCCCAATATGCATAAACACATCAATGACACCATTGATGGGTGCACAGTCTGCCGCCAAGCCAAAGTAAGGAAACCCACCAAGCAGGTTGCATTGGGCCAAACGAGCACCAAGGAACATTCACGCTTTGCAACCTTCTATTGCGATTTGGTGGGCCCATGGCCAAATAGGCCGGGACCCGGGGCAAAGAAATACCTGCTAACTCTCCAGGACGCTGTAACCAGATACCCTGAAGCCTGGCCAATCACTGATGCCACAGCCGAGAATATAATCCGTGTACTAACCAACGAATTCTTCCCCAGATACGGAGTTGGGATGCAAATCATATCGGACCAAGGTAGACAGTTCACCTCTGCTCTATTCCAGCATGCTGCACGACGCCAAGGAGTGTTCACGGCCCACACCCAAGCCTATGAACCTAAAACCAATCCAGTTGAGAGGCTCCACCGAACGCTGGAAAATGTCATCCGGAGCACTATGGAAAGTGAAAAGTCCCATCCAACCCAATGGCATCGTTTTGTCCCTGCTGCGTTAGCATCAATCCGTCAAGCCCCATTAGCCCATGTTGATACGTCCCCGCATTTCCTTACATATGGAGCAGACCCTATCCTCCCTGCTGATGTGTTGGTAGCCCTGCCGCGACGACCCGAATCCACTGTAGAACAAGACTTGGAGAGATTGAGGAAAACCCTTGAAGACATACGACTGAAGCAGCTGGAAAGTCACCTTAAGAACAAGGAGCAGTATGACAAGAAAGTCATGAAAAGTAAGCTCCAAATTGGGGACTTTGTTTTCAAACATTCTCCATTGGACCTCAGCGAAAGTGGCATGTCCAGGAAGACAGCTATCTACCAAGAAGGGCCCTACAAGGTGGAGCGCATCATCAATGATAGGCAAGTGGAGATGGTAAAACGAATCATCAATAAGAACGGAAAGACGAGCACTGAAAAGGAAATAGTGAGCCGTGATCGACTAACAAAAGCTCTTCCATGGGATTTGATCAAGCTGCCTGCTCCATTGGCGTGGCCCATAGCTAAACGGTAACGCAAGCCTGGCGGCCGATTATCCAAGCCAAGAGTGAAGCGGTGCGTGCCGATGACTGGACCTTCCCTGAGAACGTGATAGTCAAGGAGATAAGACATGCCCCAACACAAGAACTGGAAGTACATGCCCGAACTCATCAGGACGTAACCAGTCCCGACATGAAACACCTCAATACAAGGCCAAGAGTTACACATGGTGAAGTGGCAGCAGAAGCACCCTCGAGAGCTGCAACACCACTATCAGAGATACACAGTGATGACCACTGGTCCCATGCAGATGATAGTGAGAACGACGACTCCGAGCAACCTAAAACCCCGACGGAAGAGATGGATGAGGAAACCCATGCCCGCGGCACCAAACGTTTGAGACACGCCAGCACCCCTACTAGTGGAACGTCGCCGTCCCGCACGCCCTCAAGCAAGCGTGGACGTCTACGTGAGCAAACCCCAGCGCCCTCCAATGAAAACAATCAGACGCCTCCGACGTTAGCATAGAAGGAAATAGAATCCAGTTCATTTCACCACTACTACTCAACTAATTCGGATCAGACAAATCATTGGAATGGAAACATGAAGCAAGACCCAAGTTGGGAGGCAGACCCCTGAATCGAAATTACGCGAACTTTCCAATGACAACCTCACCATCAGCCAGCACATGACCAAGCCTACGCTATTTGTGCGAAGAATACACCCCGCTGCTAAATTACCAAGTTTCCAGAGCCCGGAAGCTGCAGGAATGGACTAGTTCGCAATCCAGCATGTGGACCTGCCCCAAAATCAGTGGATCAAGATGAGAACCGGAATTGAAGTGGCCTGCCCTCCCGGGACGTACAGACGCATTGCACCCAGAAGCTCGTTAGCCCTGAAGAGTGGCATTTCGATCTTAGCAGGCATAATAGACCCAGACTACCGAGGAGAACTCCAAGAATTATTATTTAACCCAAGCCAAGAAAAGCTGTGCATCCAATCAGGAGACAGAATTGCGCGGTTCCAGGACAACTCGACCCAGGACAACTCGACCCAGCGGACGACTCGACCCAGCGGACAACTTGACTCAGTGGACAACTCGACCCAGTGGACAACTCAACCCAGCGGACAACTCAACCCAGTGGACAACTTAACCTAATGAACAACTTGACCCTGAAAACAACTAAACCCACTGCAAAAGTCGAGCTTGTGGAAATCTGAAAAAGCACAAAACTTAAGTTAGTGTTTCAAAATAATCACTTTAATTAAAAAAATCAAATTTGAGGAAGGAACAATCTGCCTTTGGCATTAGGAAAAATCAGTAAAATAATATTAAATAGCTAAAATGCCCTTTGAAAATATAAGGTTATATATCAAATCTATAAAAATATTTTATAGATTTTCTGAAAAATGGGATCTGCCATGCAATTTTTATTATTAGAAGTTCAATTGATTGTTTAGTTCTTTTTTGTGCCTTTTTGAAGTAGTCCACTAAGTCAAGTATCTGCTGGGTTGAGTTGTCCGCTAGGTCAAGTTGTCCTCTGGGTCGAGTTGTCCGCTGGGTTGAGTTGTCCGCTGGGTCGAGTTGTCCACTGGGTCTAGTTGTCCTGGGTCGGGTTGTCCGTTGGGTCGACTTGTTCTCTGGGTCGAGTTGTTTGTTGGGTCGAGTTGTCTGTTGGGTCGAGTTGTCCTGGGTCGAGTTGTCCGTTGGGTCGAGTTGTCCTGTCACCGAATTGCGCAGTTGATTCTCGAGTACATCTGTGTGCCACTAATAGTTGAGACGCACACCCTGCAGAACACTAACAGAGGGGCCGGTGGATTTGGCTCAACGGGTATGTAATAGACACAGACAAAGCAACGACATCAGTAACCCACCAGCAGCCGAAGTATCCACGCACCATGATTCTCCCAACAATAATCGTACTTATACATTGCACGACCCTCAACTGGGCCTCGCCCATCATATTTCAAAGAAGCGGCACCATTGCAACGGATGTAACCTCGTATATCTTGATGGGCCAAATGAATTTACAACCCCTCCTACAACAGCAGAAGAACATCTCCAACATCAAAGTATTCCTAAAGGAAGTATGAGAAGACATATCCAAAGGACAGCAGGGTCCAGAACAACAGTACATCAGCTCCCAAGTCCTGCTGATCCACGACCAGGTACGAACAGCCAACCACCTGATAGACGATCTGCTTTCACTGGCAGACATTGAAACACCCCGAACATCTCTAACCAGACGACCCAAGCGATCTGCACTGATTATGGCCGGCCTAGCAGCCATTGGGACCACACTAAGGGCTTAGTGTACTCCCGATTCCTTTCGGTACGGATTGATAAGATCCAGCAACAAGGTGACTCCTTAGCCCACAACGTCGAGATTCTGACCCGCAAAGCTGCCGACAACAACTATGGAGTTGGCATCCTGGAAAGGACAATCCAAGTGCTGGGCCGACAACAACTGGTGTTACAAGATGAAATCGAGCAAGAAAGGGAAATGCATCGCGCCATGATGAACATTGACGCTACCTATCGAGCCGCATATTCCCAGACGCTTACAGAAATTCTGACGACCCTTACACAGGCTCTACAAGGAACAGTGATTATGCATCTCATTAGTCCAGCTCAAGTAAAAGAGGAACTGCGGCGAATCAAGCAACGAATTCCAGACGACATGAAGTTAGCCATATCAGCAGCTCACCTTATGGACTTCTACACCCTACCATGCAAGGCAACGCTAACCAACTCTACATTCCAGAGAGCCATCGCCATTCCAATCTTCAATGTTAAGGAGACGCTGGAACTCTACAAATACATCCCTACGCCAATGATAGTTGAGGGAGGAGTAGAGTTATTCGTGAGTAGCCGAACTCAAATGCTTGCCACTGATGTCGAGAACACGTTATACCTGGACCTGGAAACGAGTGACATCCAAGCCTGTCTCAATGTGGGAACTTTACATCTTTACCCAGCCTTGCGAGTGCAACAGAAAGACAGCCAGCCTTCATGTTTACACCTACTTTTCAGAGGACTTGCAAAAGACGCCCTCATGACCTGCCAACACCAAGTGAGGCTCACACGATCCCTAGAGCTCACACTGACCCAAGCCAACGCGGTTCTAGTCACAGCATCCGAACCTCGACAGATCCAGCAAGAGTGCCAGAATCAATCCCTAAGTCTATCCTGAAGGTTCAGCCAGGCCAAGAAGCTGTGCAAATTCCAGATGGTTGCTCCCTGGCCTCTGAAGAATTTTATGTGTCCCCTTTGAGGATGTCAACAGTCTACCCCTTCCAAACTCTGATGACCATACCCTATGAACTCAACCTCACCATGCAGAGTATTTTCCTCTTGAGACAAGCAGCCAAGAAACATCCATTACCACCACTGGAACAGCTAAAGCAACAAGTTGCCCAGATCAACCCTGTCGGTTTTGTGGATCTAGACTCACTGACGACCACCCAGTCCATCGACACACCCTCATCACATTTGTGGGCCATCACAGCCGTCACCACCATCAATGCCCTGACGTATGGGATCACGCTACCATGGTATTGTCGTCGGTTATGGCATCTTCAACGCTCAGGACGAGCTTTTCAAAAAGGGAAGCTTTGTAGTAGAACCGACGACATAGGCATAGAACCAAGCCACCGTTGTACACCCTTGTACGAAATCCCCCGTCACCAATGAGGCATACGTGTTAAATCATGCCTACGTGGCGTTTAAACGCGACGATATGTTGGGTTATGGATTACAAGGACTGGTTGGACAAGTGTAGTTGTGAAACCTGTATACAATCACGCGATCACGCCATTCCATTTGCGTGGTCATTGGATGATCTCAGACTAGCATCAAGTCTGAGCATGATATGTAGCATGGTGAAATACGTCTGTATATAAACCCCTGTACCCACTAATACAACACCAATAAGAGTAAACGCTTTATTGCGCTAACACCATTATAGTCTGTGTGCTTATTGTGTCCATCCTTTTAGCTAGTCTTCTTAGCTTGGTTTGTGTGCTTTGAAGTAGCTAGCTGGCCAGCGAACCACTCCCGTTCCTATCTGCATTTGGGACATCATCAACATCATCATCATCATCATCTTTATTATCATCTCGGTCTTCGATTCCAACATCGAACTTAACGGTCAGGAGGCAATCTGGTGACCGTTGGAACTTTGTGGCATCGCTCCCGAGGATCTACCCGATTCACACATCCGTCCTCATCGATCCCGCCACAGTAAATTAATACCACAAGCCAAGACCCAGAGAGCTTTGAATTGTTCGTGAATGCTCAACCCTGGGGCTATGGCTCCTTGCATTTTTAAAATGCACTTTTTGATCATCAATCCAACTTTTCCCCAAATCCTAACAATGTTTTTTTGGTTGTGTTATGTCTTAAGAAATACATTTAATACATATGAAGATCCTTTATTATCCTCTCGATATCTGCAACGAGTCCCCACCAGAATCAGCTTTTATGTTTGGAAAAACAGCACATATTAGTTTTAGCTCTAGAGATCATTATACATATATTGCTCGATCTAGTTCAGTGAGAACTTGGACACGAGACTTAGCCAGAAATAAGGAGAATGCAACTAAGGATGGAACAAGTGATCAACTGTCGACCAACGGTCGGACAAGTGTCAAAAGACTGCTCTTTATTCAGTGGGAACATGGTCTTGTATAGTCAAATAAGGCGCAGCCTACTGTTCTTGCATGATGCGATGAGTCGCATCTTGTTGGAACATTGAGTCCTTTTTACATCATAGGATGGCTTTCTCATGATGGTACTTTGGTTCGTATACATGCCCTCGTGACAAGATAAAAGGGAACCTTGTAACTTGTCAACAAAGAAGAACCTGAAGTATCCCATGAAAAAGGCATACCCTTTTTTTTTTTTGGAAATCACACAAATAATGTACAAACACATAAGCTAACTGCAGTGACTGGAGATAAACATTGAGATAGTAATGAATGAAACATTAAGAAAATTGAATGGAATATTTCTTCTTCGTCAAAGTGGGATGAAAGGGATGAAACCATTGCTAAAAAAAATTGATGTTGGCTTGCGGAACAGAAAGTAGATAATTGCCATTGCTAAAAGATGTTGAAACTGAAATGGTAGCGGAATGATAAAATCGTTGAGGTCGTTATCAAATCACCAGGATAGAAGAACCCTTTGTTCTTGGCGAGTGGAAATATGGCGCCACTATAGGCTCCTTGGCGAAGCATAATCGAAATTGAGGATTTTGCAAGAAGGCCAAGACCGAAAATCAAATTTGCTGAAATTGTCAGATATCCTCAAAAGTTGGTTGACTGAGAATCGTCGTGTTTTGCACTGTTAGAAACTGCGTCACTAGTGGTAGGCAATGAATGAGGAAACAGAGAATTTGGGGTGGGAGATGTCAGACCACGACTTCACATTGGGTTTGTTGTGGATTGAACTCAAACAGTGGATGTCCTGAAAATCGGATGGATTCAGGAGCATCAAAAGCAGATCTGATATTGGAGGAGGATGAATGGATTCCTCTGAGTTCCTCTGAGGTCCACATTCTCTGACGTGAGACGGAGAATTTAACGTTTACAAGATGCGTGAATGATGTTTTGATGACCAGAGTTGTTGGTTGTGGTGTTCAGGTGTTGGAAATTAAGTTCAAGAGCTTCATTTGATGTTGTTAGGGTTGTTTGGGGTTAATACCCCAAGAACAGGGACACATGACGAAGAAGGTTGACGAATGGAACAGAAGACGTCGGAACGTGTTGATGGTTTGAATCGAGAAGAAGAAGTGATGTAAATACTAGGATGGAACTATGTGCTAGAAGTATGTATGTACAGTGAGACCCAAAGAGTGGAACTCAATACCACGTTCGAAGGAATGTCTCAGTGGTTGGGTGGTTCGAAGGTCCATACACTTTCTCCTCTTGGGGAAGAAAAGTCGAGACGTACATTGCACGACCAAGGGAGCGACCACTCTCTCGCATATGTGCATGGAACACATCAACATCGGATAGAAACTAGAAAAGTTCGTTGAACATGGGTAATTGACGTAGGGTGTCCCAAAACCGCGGAGCGTCCTCCGTCACTGGGGTCCGTGGGAGTGCCTCCATCATTGACAACTAATGTTCGGTTGTAGCATTGATTGCTAGAATATGAAGGACCAGTCAGATAACTAGGAATAACGGGAAGAGAAAAGACTAAGACTAGATGATTAGAGATGTATGAGCCGAGGTTGATCAAACCATCGACAGTATAAGGAGACAAGGGGATGAACCGACTGGGCGTGTCGGGGAGCTCTGAAGAAGGCCTTAAACTTAGGATCGTGAAGCACGGGAATCAACAGCATCCGCAGAATCACATATGAGCAACGGGAATCAACTGCGTCCGATGTCATATTGAACGTTCATAAAAACGGGGCGAGTGAACTCTCTCTTTGGAGCACTTTCTTTCTTGTATAAAAATTCCTTAGTAGGACTTCGCGGAACATCATTTTTTTCTTTCTTGATAACAAACTCCATCTTGTACTGCCACCTTTTCGAAGGGTGGTTAAAATTCATCGTGTAAAAAATTTCCTATTTTAAGGACTTCGCGGAATAATATTCTTTCTTTCGTTATGTTTTTTCCATGAGACAAACAAACTCCATCTTGTACTGCCACCTTTTCGAAGGGTGGTTAAATTCATGTTTTGAATGCAGTTTGTGGCGGGATAGAGGTCAAGTCAGGGACCTGCAAAAAAATGACCCAGGGTGGGATGCAAAAATGCAATTGCCCCCAAAGTGAGCTAATTGCGAGAAGGGGAATACTCCGGCCACAAGAACTGTATAACAAATTGATATGGGAACTAAATGCTCTCGAGGAGTCGTAGTTGAGCCCAAAGTGGTGAATAAGCAATTGCACTGGTCACTTGGAATTATCGTCAAGTGGTGTGTCGCTTAGTCATAGAGAAGGAGAGATGTGGAGGGTTACTATAAGGCTCGTGGGGAGCTAAAGTGGAACCCAAATTGGTGAATAAGCAACTGCACTGATCACTTGGAATTATCGTCAAGTGGTGTGTCGCTTAGTCAAAGAGAAGAAGGGACAGAGGGAAGGGACAATTGGTAAGCGGCTTTCGAACAGTTGAAGTGTGGAGACAAATTGGGGACTGGGATTTATACAACCCAAGTAGGCAGAAAAAGACCAAGGCGAAGAATAGCCACTTACGTAGTCGTGAAGAGGAAATAAATGAAAGTGAGGTCCATTGAAGAAATTGGAAAACCACGGAATAATAGGAGGATGAAGGAAGTACTTGAACTGGTAAAGCACCAATGGAACATGGTGAATGAGAATAGGGGAATAGGGACAAAAGCCAGCTAAAACAACGAGCTATTCCAGTCGGGATTGCTCCGGAACACAGTTTCGAAAGGAGAAAGATGAATGCACCAGTTTGAAGGTGCTCTCTGGGAACACTATTGCCATGAGTTGCCAAAGCGGTAATCTTGGAAGGTCCATCGTGGACAACATGAACCGATGACTTTCTTTTCATTAAGTCGTCGCTAAGGATAATAAAATTATCCTCCGCTAGAAGCTTGTTACGAAGTCGATGCTTGTAGGATTCTGCCCTCGAATTGTCGTTACGATGTGGTAAAAACATGATGAAAAGTGAAGGAATTTGAAAAGTTCGTATGGTGGAGTAATCGGCAACAGAAACTGAGTTAATAGTCAAGATGTTAACCGTTTCCAAATGGAAGGAAAAGAACAGGGGCACCGTGTGCAACGATGGACATGTCAATAGAAAGTACTGTGTGCATACCATGGAATTGGGTGAAAATTGTAGCAGAAGAATAAGCCAGAATGGGAAGTAGGTTGATCCAATGAGGGGCTTGTTGCGATAGGAAAGCCATTGAATCAGCAATGAAGGGGGACTGAGAGATATAGCAGGCAGAGAAAACGGTTGGCTTTGCGATTCATGGGTGTGGTAGGATGGACACCCAACTGGTCACCCCAAGAGAAGGAAAACACACTTAGGAATGTTTTGGTATAAACGTGGTGATGACTAAAGAATAATTAATTGCATGGCGGAACTGAAGTGTAGTAATCGAAGTACCCTTACAATGAAGAAGGGAGTCATGTACGTACTTAAAAAATGGAGCCAGCCATATGAGCTCGAGTACAGGCCACAAGATCTAGAAAGAAACGCAAGGTGAGCTGAATCTTGGTCCTGGCCTTCCATGAATGGAAGCTCCATGGAACTGGTATCAGATGAAATGAGAACAGAGCACAGAAAATTGCCAGGAATTGGTTAAACAAAGATTGCTTGGAATTGTGCCCTCGAATAGCCATTGCGACGGTTTAAAGATTGTTCCAAAAGATGTTGGAACACGTTGCATGATCGAGTTCGTTCTCGAGTTGCCGAAAGAGGAGGCTGAATGGTGAAGTGGGATGTTGTGTACGTCTCCGCAAGGAAAGGGAAAATTCTGGGAAGCTGGCGAAGGAAAAGCCTCTCAATAGATCGATCGGTTCCAACGTTGAGTTCCTATACGTGTGGTGGAAATGGCATCGGAAGATTGCTAGCTCCAGTGCAAGTCAGGCGGTTTACGTTGTACTGTTTTCTCGATAAAGAAATGAGCGACGTTAGATGAGGGTCAATGTAGACTTGGTGTGAGGATTAGAGAGGCAAATCGGAAGAAGACAACACAATTGTCAAAACTTGACAAGACATCCCTGGGATGGATGTAATTACTAGATAATAGCCTTGCAAAGTTGCTGTCAATAAATGCGATGGAAACCACTACCAACGGAAAAATCCGATTTCATCGGAAAAAATGGGAGATATGGTTGAGACAAGCGCAACGTCGTAGTCATAGCGTCATTGATTTGAGATCACCAAAAGGTGCAACAGTGGTCAGAAGTCGCATTGAACCAACTCTGAAGATATATGTCATGAAGGGGCGCACTTTCTTCAGAAAAATGGAGAAGAAATCATTGGCAAAAGTTGTTGAGTGAAGTAAGTGGCGAACCAACGTAAGACATGGGGTTGTTGTTTTTGGTGATGGCGTTGGAGGACACGGAGAATTGCGGCAGAAACATTTAGTGCATACCTTGAAGTTGTAGATACACCCGAAACAGTAGGAGATTTTCTGGACACCTTGTTGCGCAGAAAACTGGGCCACTTTGATCTTGAACCCCAAAATGCTGACGGTGGTTAAAGGTCACAATGTAACGGTAACTTGATGGAACGTCACCCCGATGGACAGAAGGGTCTACCGATGTCAAAGAACTGCCGCAGCTCAAAGCAAGAGCCCGACGCAATTGACAAAGAGATGCAAGGCTCGAACACTTGAATGGGGTGTGAGTAAGAGGGTGGTCTAAATGGATCGTACCCATGAAGATGTCAACACTGAAATGTTACAAATAGCGTGATCGGAGAGTCCATCTCACTCAAATGTTAAAGAAGGCCCTGAGGGCAGAAATTTGGGATCCCATGTGGAGGAGACAGATGTTCAAAAGTCAAATCTTGACGTGAAGGAGACGGTCCACCAATCAGATGGGTTCATCATCAACGGGAGAATGGTCTCAATAACGTTGTGACTACTTCGTTGAATCTAATTGTGCGATGTCGTTGAAAAGGTGGGTGGCGGGATGAATTGGAAACTCCATATCCTTCTCCACCGAAGGGAGATGAAGCGTGATTCGTCAGTGAGTCGTTGAAACATGATCGGTATAAAGGTGATCAGATTTTGTTAAACCAACAAAGCACCAAAACTTGACACGAAAGCCCCGAAGAAATGTGGTGCAGAAATCCTCAAAAGGTCGTCATGATTGACGTTATATAAGAACGGAAGTTGTTGGGTACACCACCAAAACTTGGAACAAAAAGTCCCAAAGAATTGTGGTGCAGATGTCCTCAAAAGGTCTTCAAAATTAACATGGTTTAATGGTGGAAAGCGTTTTCACACCACCAAAACTTGGAACAAAATGTCCCTAAGAATTGTGGTCCAGATGAGGGTTGCAGGAAAGGAATGACACGGCCGCCATCGCCATGTAGTATCAAATGTAGTGTTGGTAAGGCAATATAAACTTGAACACATAAAAACTTGTGTCACTGAGGGTTGCAGGCAAGGAATGTCACGATCGCCATGTATTGGATCAACTTGTTACGGTCGCCATGTGTTGCTCGATCTAGTTCAGTGAGAACTTGGACACGAGACTCAGCCAGAAATAAGGAGAATGCAACTAAGGATGGAACAAGTGATCAACTGTCGACCAACGGTCGGACAAGTGTCAAAAGACTGCTCTTTATTCAGTGGGAACATGGTCTTGTATAGTCAAATAAGGCGCAGCCTACTGTTCTTGCATGATGCGATGAGTCGCATCTTGTTGGAACATTGAGTCCTTTTTACATCATAGGATGGCTTTCTCATGATGGTACTTTGGTTCGTATACATACATCTCCCCCCTCAGGATTAAACCTTAAGGTAGATAACAACATGATCACCCACATTTAGAGGGGCTAAATGAATTCCTGTAGCCTAGATGTATCTTTTCGGTGGTCTTGACGTGCCATCGTGAAATGGTTATTATTCGTAATCAAAGGTAGAGATGCCTTGGGCAGGGAGGTGCGCAATTGCCGTCCAAAGAATCCCTGAGCAGGGCCAAATCCGTCAGCCCGGGGTGTATTACGCCACTCCAAAAGAGCGCGTCGGAAAGATTCCTCCTTTAATTATTCGCATTTCTTAAGAAGATATTTCATATTTTTAACGGCTGATTCCGCCAATCCATTACTAGGGGCATGATAAGGGTTTGATGTTGAATGACGGATGTTGTTGTCAACACAGAAGTTATCAAAACTGGCCCGAAATTGAGGGCCTTGATCCGTTTTGATAAATTTGGGAAAACCAAAATCCAAGAACCAGGCCAAAAGAGTGGAACAAACCCGCTCACATGTTGTTGTTGATAAACGTTGAACAAAAGGATAACCACTATAGCGATCAATCATGACAATGAAGTTTTTGCCCGATATCTCGAACAGGTCTACAGATACCTTCTCCATTGCGTAGTTGGCTGATTCTTGTTGAAGGGGTTCGGAAGGTTGTGAAAGTAAAAGCGAGGCACACTGCTTACATTGGCCAACACGTTGCTTAATGTCGTTTAACATCGTTGGCCAATAATAGAGTTGTTTAGCCACATGAATTGTTTTGACTTGTCCTGAATGTGATAGGTGGAGAAGGTCGAGAATTAGAGGACGAGCGGCGCGGGGTATGAAAAGGCGATCCCCAAGAAATGTAACATCATTATCGATGGTGAGCATTTGGAAAACATTTTTGAATGCTGTAAGATCGTGGTCTAAGCTTCCACTCGTAACACATTTTGAAAGGGCCAGATATTCTTCATCTTTGGACCGAATGATTAGACGTAATGCAGGATCGTCAATGTCAACCGAGCGAACTATATCAAAAGATGGATCGGAAGGGAAAAATGGAGCACGGCTAAGGGCATCGGCAACAAAGTGTTCTTTCCCAGCAGTCCATACAACAGAGAAAGAATACGCCACAAGGCGTTCTCTCATTCGTTGTAGTAGGTCATTAGTGAGAGATGCTAATGGTTTGGAAAAAATGTCAAGCAATGGTTTGTGATCACTAGAGCGGCCGAAAATATTTAATTAAATATATAAATATTTAATTTAAATATTTTACTGTATTGAGCACTTTTTAAATATTTGGGCTTTTTCTTCCAAAACTAAAGGAAAATTTCCTTGGTTTCTTTGAAGTATATCAAGAATCATCATGATTTCCACAAATCTTTTAAAAAATTGGCAAACAATCTGACCTTCCAAAAACAGTATATTCAAGATCTCCTTTTTTTTAATTACTAAGCCAATTTTTGAGGTGAATAGTCAACAAATAAATTGGGAAAGTATTCTGCGTGGGAAAGAAATATTTGGTCGATTTGGCCTTGAAAATTACATTAACGGTTTTGAATCTAGAAAAGAAAAGCACAGCTCCAACCAAAAGAAAATTCGGGAAACTCTGGGTTGAATGTTCAACCAAATCTTGGCCAATAACATTTTGATTAAATCTAGGGTAAAAATAAAGACTGTCAAGAATAACCAATTTTCACTACATGGTATGAATGTTTTCCGCCAAAGATTTGTCTACCTGCATTTTCGTCGTTGCAAAATTTTCATCTAAAATTTGGATTTTGAGTGCAGAAGAAGCTCTAAAAAAATACCAATTTATTTCCCTTGAATACCTACAAATTTAAATATTTTTTAAATATTTGGGTGCTTTTCAAATATTTTCTTAAATATTTTGATGTTTTTTCCTTAAATATTATTTAAATATTTGGCCTTGAAAATTAAATATTTTCGGCCGCTCTACTAGAACTAAATAGTGATCACTAATTATCTGAAAATGTGACAAACCCCTGGGATAATAATCACACTTCTGTACTGTACATAGGATTGCAAAGGATTCCAGTTCAACAGTTGAGTAATTCTGTTGTGCTGGGGACAATGAAATAGAACCGCATTGGATAAGAAGGGGCCTTTTCAGCAAATCTCTTTGAATGAGGGCATATCCTAGGCCGTGTAGTCGTGATGCATCAATTAATAACTCTGTTGTTAATGCTGGATCAAATTCTTTCGTGTGGCAATCGAGCCAAACAAATGCATTGCATTTTTTCAGAAGTTGTCGTATTTGATTGGTTGCATTAGCAAGATCTGGCAGAAACATTCCCAACTGATTTGCGAGGCCCAAGAACGATCGAACATCACTTGTTGATTTGAGCACTGGGAATTCTCTGATTGAGGCAAGTTTCTCCGGATCAGGCTTAACGCATTCAGAAGAAACAATGAAACCGGTAAAATTCATACACTGTCCTGTAGCAAGTTTAGCCCGAGACAATTTAATTCCTGCATCACGGCACCTCATCAGGACAATACGTAGGCGCTCATATAAAGCTTGTTCTGTTGGAGCCTGGACGAGCATGTCATCAACGATGTTTAATAACCATGGTAAACCAGCCACAGCTGCATCGGTCCGATAGTTGAAATTATCTGATGATGAGTTCAGGCCCATGGGAGCCACGGTGTACATCCATCGGCCGTTGTGGAGCAGGAAACATGTGAGAGGCATGGAATCTTTGTCCAGGGGTACCTGGAAATAACCATGGATTGCGTTGAGCTTAGCAAACCATTTGCTCTCAGGTAATACTCGTTGCATAAGATCAGAAGCGGAAAAAATGGATGAATTGGCCGTAGAACAGTTTTGTTTAATTGGCGGTAGTCCATCACCAGACGTACACTCTTACCTCCCGGTTCTAGCACAAAATGGGCAGGAGAGCACCATGTAGTAGGAGTTGTTACTGGAAGTATTGCACCTGGGGTACGAAGTTCGTTAATCAGGTTATCGGCCATTGCATTCATATGAATTGGAACGGGACGAGCATTACGTACCTGGATCGGTTTCACATCTGAGTTTGAATCCAAGATAATTTTCATCGGTTCCCCTCAAGAGTGCCAGACGCATCCCCCAGCGAATCACACAAAACATCGACGAAATCGCTCCTAATTGCCATCAAATTATCGGTGGCTGTTGCCAAGACGAGGGCAGCCGACCCGTCATTGGGTTTAGATTTGGGAAAATTTGAAGATAAAACACCGAGAGCCATGAGATCATGCCAAGATTTAAGTGCAGGACCAAATAAATCTGGTGATACGAGGGCGTTTATTGTTGCCTCGGGGCCTGTCCCCACTGATGCTGTGAATAGTATTTCTCCAGCTGTCTCCATTTGTGTTCCATTTGCGGGTGAAAGGCGGGTTCGATATGCCCGAATTAGATGCCCCGGAACTGCCGACAATGGGAGAATTGTTCGCGTTGCTCCTGTGTCTGGTACGGCAAGCAGATCTTCTTTTCGGAATGAACAGCCAACACGAATACGTGGTATCTCGTTTTTAGATGATATTTCATTCACATCCGAAAACCTTGCAGATGAAATGGACCGATTACGTTCGATTGGTGTGCAATTTCGCCGTTCACGGTTCCTTACAGGGTTCTTATAGCCACCTCTCATGTGTGGCATCGGTTGATTTCGAAGTGATTTTCGTCCACGAGTGTACTCACGACATACTTTGGCACTATGGCCTGTCCTTTTACATTCATAACATTCAGAACGCCTAAATCATTATATAAATCGTTGTGGCATATCACAAGTCTCTGAGGAGCGCCGAGTCGGCCCACCAAAGAATGGAAGTGGAGAACCTGCTCTCTTCATCGGCTTCGTCCAGGATGGCGGGCTTGTACAAACGTGCAAGAAAGCCCGCCGCCAACTCGGAAATTCCGGTGAGCAAATTCCTCCTCCACTGCCAAGAACTGTTTTCTTCGCCATCCAAAACAGAGGTGGAGGAGGTCCAGGGCTGCTTGGAAGAACATCATCCCCTTTTGCAGCCCTTCACGGAATCTGAGATGGATGAGGCCTTCAAGAAGATGAAGAGCAAAGCTCCATTGACATCAGGGGTTTCTCCCTTCCAAATTGCACTTCTCCGGACCCAAATCCAACCACTCCTCCAAGATCTATTCAGCTACGCCCTCCAAACATCTTTCTTCGCACCAGACTAGATGGAGTCAGCCATCATCTTCATCCAGAAGAAGGGGCCCCAAGGACATTCCAGACAATCATCGGACCATTGCCTTGGAGAACCCCTTCTTGAAGATGATGTCCACCCTGTTAGCTGCCCGCTTCTCCGGATTGGCCGAGGTTTGGAATCACGTTCCTTATGGTGTCTCGATTTCTATTGAGCTTCTTAACATTTCCTCCCATCTCTTGAAACGACTTCACATCCATTGCCTCAACATCACTACCCGTATCTGGGATCCATGGGATGAGAGTCCAACTACCGTCTTCAATCTTGGTTTCGAGGTTTAAGCATTCATCATTTTGAATGCGTGCCACTTGGATAGCAACTACGTGCTTGGTCGATTTAGGTCCTTCTTTGACGTTGTGGTGAGATTTTGCCCCACAGCAAGGGCTAAAGTGGCCAAGTTTCCCACAACGATGGCAAGATTTGTCCTTTGCAGGGCATTCAATAAGGGAATTATGAGCTTTACGGGCACACTTGTCACAACGCTTTGATTGATAGGTAGGTTTTAGTTTGTTCTTTCCCCTCTTGTAAGTGGACATCCCGTGGATATCCTTGGGTCCAAGATTCTTCTGAGATGCTGAAGCTCCTTCTTCTGCTTGGCAGATCTTGATTGCCTTCTCTAACGTCAAATCTTGCTCCGCCAACAAACGGTGTCTTGTATCATCGTTCATGATCCCGCACACAACCCTGTCGCGCATAAGATCATCCTCGCGAGATTTACAGGTGGAACATGCAATGTCCGATTCGAAATTACAAGCCGAAAATATCTCCCGAAGTCTAGTGAAGAAGTTGTCGAACGTTTCTCCACTATCCTGTGATGCCTTATAAAATTCGATTCTATCCAGAAGTGGGTTTCTTTGAGATCTTACTGTATATACTTTGAGAGAACCGTGATGATGCCATCGACATCTGATGATGGATCTACCTCGATGGTCTTCTGTATAATGAACCTTTGCAAATCTCCGTCCAAACATGTCTTGAGGGCTGCCACTCGAACGAGTCGTGACTGTCTTGCCAAATGCTGACAAAGAGCATAATTGTCCCATCCTTCCTTCCATGTGGCAAAGTCGGAAGTTGTAGCCGTAGACAACAAAATAGGTCGATCCACAGATATCGGGCGGAAACTTGGTCCATTTGATCTCGAGCTTGTTGCTTCGTCACTTACTCGCGCTTCCATCATCTCCAAAAGCCTCTCCTCACGGATCTTGGCATCTTCGACAAGGCGATCCTCTCGTCCACGGGAATCCTCAATGAGCCTATCCATTTGGGCTTGAAATGCCTTGATCATTTCCTCCATAATGATCACGTACTTTTCGAATGTCTTCTTATAATGATCGAAGTAACGGCCCTTAAGAGCTCACGTTAAAATCGAGTGGAAAAGGATACAAATCCTGAGCCGGTCATTGAGTGGTGGTCCACTGACAGAACAACGGCTCATATGGAGTTCACATTGTTGGGGAACAAACCGAACCCCGAACTTGTTACAAGTTATAGTTGGTATTTGTCCCACAATCACTTATTGTTCCAGGATCAGTTAAAATTGGCACTATTCACTCGGCGGCGACCGACTTACCAACTGCGCCATGTAATGTTGATGTTTATGAATATAACATTTTATTTCAAGAAGACAAGCACTTCTTAACGATCGGAGATCGAAATATCAAGTCCCTAATATGGAGGTCAAACTCGTTCTCCTCCAATTAGCGTCATAGATTGTCGTCATGGTAGATCGTACTACATAAGTAAATCATTCTATCACATCAAGGACTGTGTTCAAACATAGATTTGAACTCGAAAATTTCAGAAGGTTCGAAGTATAACCTGAGAAGAAAGTGAATCTCTCGAAAATTTCCTACAGTGAAGGTTCGAAGTATAACCTGAGAAGAAAGTGAATCTCACGAAAATTTCCTACAGTGAAGGTTTGAAGAATAACCTGAGAAAAAAAGAAATTCTCGAAAATTTCCTACAGTGAAGGTTTGAAGAATAACATGAGAAGAAAGTGAATGTTTCGAAAATTTCCTACAGCGAAGGTTTGAAATATAACCTGAGATGAAAATGATTCTCTCAAAAATTCATGTGGTTCGAAGTATAACCTGAGAAGAAAATGGTATTCTCAAAATTTTCCAAGTAATCAAGAGGCAAGAATGAAAATTATGATTAATCAATCCATAATGAAGAGATCAGCTTTGTTGGTCACGAGGAGACTATATACACGCTTTCCAACTGTTCATAAAATCAGATCAGATTTCAGCTCGCAAATCTAAACGAAGAATAAAGAGCAAAATGACTCTTGACGACACGTTCAACTTCAGAAAAAGTATTGAGGAATTATCGGTCGCCTACTCAGCGAAATGGAAAACCGATCTCTAATCCAATGTCTTCAACAATGGAACTTCCACTTCAAAATGCAGAATTTGGACAATGTTCTTTTAAATGATATGGTATGTTATATTTCGGGGTTTTGGGTGGAATATTGGCAAGATTCATTGATATTCAGTTAATGATTATTTGCCACCCCAGGTTCCTCTTAAGCCAGAGGCTTGTTTTTGAGAGGACCTTGGACACAAAATCAAATAGGGTAGTTCCTGCTACAGGCGCATGAAATAAGTTGCCTTATGAGTCTAATGAACCCCTTCCCATACTAAGGCAACAAAGAATATCTACACGGTCAACCACGACAAGAAAAGCAATTTTCGTTTTGACAAAAGGTTGAATATGAGCGTGTGATTTCGTCTGTCAAGTGCGAGATCCACTCTTTAGTGGTTAGTCATAAGTAGAGCGGCCGAAAATATTTAA
>JAAGOF010000236.1:0-105869 GCA_010645155.1 Tigriopus japonicus
AGATTTGTTTGGGAAAATACCCCAACAAAGTCGTAAATTAGGCCAGAAATTACCCCAAAAACATTCGCATGCAGCAAATTCACCCATCTTATTGGTAAAATTACCACAACAATTGGGGTGGCCATGGTAGAAACAAAATGATCTATTAAACACATAGAAAAGGTTTTTACAAAGTATCCACCATGATAGTGGGGCCTAAATAGATAACGAAATGTACGAATAATTATTTTATAAATGTTGCCATTTTCAGCAGATTTTAAATGTTTGGGGAAGTGGTTCCAAAATTGAAGAAAAATACCCGGTTTTTTCGCTAGTTGTTTCAAGAACGTCTATGATTTCAGTATATTACTTAAATTTCGTGAAACAGAGTGTGATTTTTTGCCTCAAAAATACTTGATAGAAAACAGTTTCCCAATGTTAAGAACGAACTTGAAGTTATTGATTTTATTCATTTTTGTAACTTTTACGGCAGATAGACGCCAAATTTTAGTGGTGTACCTTGGAAATGTATTTTGGTCCTCTAATCTTTGCAGATTATTTTGACGATTTTTAAAGAAGAAGAAACTTTTTTTGGAAATGTGTAACTACTAGAAGAAATAAACTAGAATTTTGGGGTTGAAAACTTTTGCAAATCTTGGGCAGAAAAAATATTAGAATCTCCGAACTTCTTCGAATTTTGCGTTCAATTTTATCCACTTTTATTAACATCATTGAAAAATCTTCATTCAATACTTTGAAACTGTCACGAAAATTTTTCATGCCTTTTTTTAATATTTGGGTGTTATATATAAACATGTTCTTTGATATGCTTTTTTTAAAATAGTTTGAAAAATTGGTTTTCTAAATCAAATATTTTCTGTGCTCTAATTTTGTCTGATTAAGCGCCCTGGCATCAGTCGGTTCAGTCCTCCCATTTTTGACTAAGGATTATTGCTTCTGTGATATATTCTCATTGGGCAAAGAAACATATTTTGCCCCAAAAACTAGATTTGGGCAACAAAAAGACAATTCTTAACTCAAGGAGGTTTGAAGGTACTTGGTTTCCCTTGTTTTCAATTGTTGTCATAATTATGAAAAATTTCAACTTTGGGCGATGTTGATTGTTAGGGGAAAATTTATTGAAAAAGCGGGAATTTCATTTTTTCACATCTACAGTCTATCAGAAAAGTTTGCATAACGTCGAGCGTCAGCTCGTTTTTTAAGCCTGGCCTTGGAAGGACAAGGCCGAAAAGGTTGAAATTTGGTCAGAATGACCAACATGGACCAACATACCACGCAAATATCCAAAAACCCAGATGCAATCAAATAATCAAAACTTTTTTTACCAAAGACAAAGATTTGGTCTTTTACAAAGACCAAATAATTTATTGAAAACCCCTTAGCCTTCAAAATAGCTAATAGTCGCTTTTTGTAACTCTTAACAAGATTGTTACAAGTCTCAGGGGAGATATTATGCCACTCTTCAATGGCCACGGACTCCAACTCGGTCAGATTCTTGGGCTTCCTCATCCTGATTCTCCTCTTGAGCTCTTGCCACAGATTCTCAATAGGATTCAGGTCTGGATTCATCGCTGGCCAGTCCAGCACCTCTGTGTCTGTGAGTCTGTGAGCCATTGCTTGACCATTCGACTCGTGTGCTTTGGATCATTGTCGTGCTGGAACAAGAAATCCGGACCCAACTCCAACTTCTCCGCCGACTGCTGCAGGTTTTCTTGAAGGATCTTGCAGTAGTCCTCCTTCTTCATGATCCCCTTGATCCTCACGATGTTCCCTGGACCACGGGCACTGAATGCTCCCCAGAGCATGATGGAACCACCCCCGTGCTTGACTGTGGGGCTTTGGGAGGTAAGCCTGTCCAGGACGGCGATAGACAGTTTGGACGTGGTTGTGACTGAAGAGCTCAATTTTCGTCTCATCCGACCACAAGATGGATTGCCAGAAGCTCTTGTCCTTGTCCAGATGGTCCTTGGCGTACTTCAACCGCGTTTTGGCGTGTCTTGGCTTCAAAAAAGGGGTGCGCCTCGGCCGCCTTGCCTGAAGTCCAGCAGTCCTGATGGTCCTCGATATGGTATCCTTTGAAACCTTGAGACCCTCATTGGCAAGGTCATCCTGGATCTCATCCAAGGTTGTACGAGGGTACTGCTCCACCTTTCGCACCACTTTTCTGACGGATCTTGCCGGAAGCTTACGAGGTCGTCCAGGCCGGTCAGCATTGCCAACATGTCCTCGCTGCTGGAAACGTCGGACCACTCCTTGGATGGTCGGGATGGGAATACTTAAGGTCTTGGATATCTTCCTGTATCCCTGGCCTTTCTTGTGGAGGTCAATGATCGTGGCCTTGGTCTCCAAGGCTAACTCTTTTGCTGCACCCATAATTGCTTCAAAACAGAGAGGTTACATGGAGAGTTTCGCCTTTTTTATAACCTTTGGAATCATCCAGACTTTTTTCATCATCAATCTCTTGAAAACAATAGAAAATTACAGGTGTTTCTCGAAAAATCTCACACTTTCCTCGACTTGCTCAAAAGTGTTATGCAAACTTTTGCGCCGCCCCTTTTTCAGTCTTTGGTAAAAAAAGTTTTGATTATTTGATTGCATCTGGGTTTTTGGATAATTGCGTGGTATGTTGGTCCATGTAGGTCATTCTGACCAAATTTCAACCTTTTCGGCCTTGTCCTTCCAAGGCCAGGCTTAAAAAACGAGCTGACGCTCGACGTTATGCAAACTTTTCTGACAGACTGTATGTAGCAAATTACCCTAGATTTTAGAGTTGTAGTTACTGCCCAATGGCCAAATTTGTTACCCAATTTATGTCAAAGTTACCCCAGAAATGGATAAATACACGGCATCTAACAACACTGACACCATCAGATCATAGTGCATCAGATCCTCAAGGGCTTTAAGCACTTGAAGACCAAACTTCCGGTTGGTTGGTCCTCAAATACAAGGTCGGTGAGGTCAAATGTGGACTTTGCGTTTCCTGTACATAAAGAGTGTCTTTATGCCTTATGTCTTTATCATGAGATGATTGTAATAAATTGCTGTTTTTCGTTAATTGACACAACTCTGGCACAACAGAGAATTAGAAGACCTAAGAAGGCTAAATATTACCTATATATTTTTATACAAATCGGAATTGTGGTATGTTTCTCCCACCAGGCAACTGAATATGATTTCATCGGTTCCAGGACAACCCGACCCAGGGCAACTCAACCCAACAAACAACTCGATCCAATGGACAACTCGATCCAATGGACAACTCGACTCACCGGACAACTCGACCAAATAGCAGTGGTGCCAGATTTTTTTTCGAAAATACCCCAGAAAAATCGTACATTACGCCAAAAATTACCCCAAAAATTTCCCCATTTTACAAAATTAACCATTTTTGGGGTAAAGTTACCCCAACATTTGGACTGGCCATAGAAACAAAATAATCAAACAAACACACAGAGAAGGCTTCGACAAACTATCCACCATGATAGAGGGGCTAAAAATATGTAATAAAATAAACGAACATTTCTTTTAGGTATGTTGGCATTTTCTGCACATTTTAAATTTATGGGCAAGTTCTTCAAAATTTAAAGAAAAATCACCGTTTTTCGTTGATGGTTTCAAGAACATTTTATGATTTTAGTATAATCCTTGAACTTTATAAAACAAAATCCGATTTTTTGCCTCAAAAATAATTGGCAGAACATCTTCATGTTAAGAATGAACATGAATTTATCGATTTTTTCCATTTTTGTAACTTTTACGTTTGATAGACACCAAATTTTAGTGATTGCACCTTTAGACGTCGAAGCTTTGCAAATTAGTTAGACGATTTTGAAAAATGAAGTCACCTTTTTTGGAAATATGTTGCTACAACAAGAAGTAAACTAGAATTTTGGGGTTGAAAGCTTTAGCAAATCTTGGACAACAAAAAATATATAAATCACCACACAAGGACGCTTGAGAAGAACCAATTTTAATACCTTCTATTTTTCTTCTATTTCTGCTTTCAATTTCAACCCCTTTCATCAACGTCATTGAAAAATCATCATTCAATACTATGAACTTTGAAAAAAAAATTCTTCATATGTTTTTAATTAATTTGTTCCGCCTTATCTAATTCGTGTTCATAATTTTTTTTTTTTAATGTTTTCGGCCGCTCTTCATCTTCGTGGGTCTTGGCCTTCGTCCAATTAAGCCCCTGGGCAAAGAAACACATTTTGCCCAAAAACTAGATTTGGGCAACAAAATGGCAATTCTTAACTCAAGGATGTTTGAGGGAACTTTGTTTCCCTTGTTTTCAATTTTTGTCATAATTATAAAAAATTTCATTTTGGGGCAAAATTCATTATCGGAGAAAAATTATTGAAAATGCGGGAATTTCACATTTTTACAAATATGGAGCAAATTAGCCCAGATTTTAGAGTTTTGGGTAATACCCAATGACAAATTTGCTACCCAATTTATGTCAAAATTAACCCAGAAATGGGTAATTACTCAGTATCTGGCAACACTGCCCGATGGACAACTCGACCCAGCAGACAACTCAACCCAGCGGAGTGCTCAACCCAGTGGACAACTTGACCCAGTCGACAATTTGACCCATTGAACAACTTTACCCAGTAGACAATGTGACCCAATGGACAACTGGGTTGTGTGGACAACTCGACCCAAAGGACAACTGGGTTGTGTGGACAACTCGACCCAGTGGACAACTGGATTGTGTGGACAACTCGACCCAGTGGACAACTGGATTGTGTGGACAACTCGACCCAGTGGACAACTGGATTGTGTGGACAACTCGACCCAGTGGACAACTGGATTGTGTGGACAAATCGACCCAGTGGACAAGTGGATTGTGTGGACAACTCGACCCAGTGGACAACTGGATTGTGTGGACAACTCGACCCAGTGGACAACTCCACCCTGTGAAGAACTCCATCCACAGTAAAACTTAACCCAGTGGACGACTTATAAAAGCACAAAACTCAACCAAGTGGTAAATTGAACTTCAAAATGTTCAATTTAATCCAAAGAATCAAGTTAATTGAAAGTAAAGAAGCTTATGTGAAGGAAGTTTTAACTTGACCCTAGTGACAAGTGACATTAATGTGAAGCAATATATGATGAAATTTCATAAATGGCATGATTGTCTTATACTGATTGCATATTTATGTTGATTTCCTGGGTTGATGGTGGCAACAACAGGGGCATATATTTGAAGCTTCAAAAAGACCAGCAACTTCACCAAGTTGACACAACTTTCCTCTTCTTCAGTTCTTGCTTATTTAGTTTAAAGCACAAATTGCATTTGGGAGTGGGAAAATTGAGAAAATATTAAGTAGAAAATTTTTTTAGTTATATTTTTTAACATTTAAGCAAAAAGGTCAAAATATCATATATATCAATGAGAACCATTGGAAATAATGAGAAATTACTCTTTAGATATCTGTTTCTAAAAATCTACATAGGCTTCACAACACATGGGGAACTGGCTGAAAATTTAAATGTTCAATTGATCACTTTGTAAAATTTTGCGGTGATAAGGTCCCAACTAGGTTGAGTTGTCCACTGGGCCGAGTTGTCCACTGGGTCTAGTTTTTCCCTGGGTTGAGTTGACCAAGATGTCAAGTGGTTGAGTTATCCATGATGTTGAGTGGTTGAGTTGTCCATGATGTCAAGTGGTTGAGTTGTCCACGATGTTGAGTGGTTGAGTTGTCCATGATGTCGAGTGGTTGAGTTGTCCCTTGGATCGACTTGTCGGCTGGGTCGAGTTGTCCACTGGGTCAAGTTGTCCACTGGGTCGAGTTGTCCGCTGGATCGAGTTGTCCTGTCACCGATTTCTTCACTAATTTTGGTTGCATTGTGCTTGTCAGGAAGATATAAGGCATTCAGATTTCAAGCATTCGATTAAAACGGACCTCAAACTAAAACAATCTTCTTTGAAATCCACTTACCATTTATTTGATTTGCAATTTGATTCACAAATTGGCTTATCAAATTTGAATTCTTTAACTTTATAACTAATGGGAAAAGTGCCGCGACTTCCTAACTATTTGCCAGATCCCTTTTCGGGGTCTGACTTTTTAGCCCCATCGATTCTCTCGGAATGAGGAAAGGGCGGTCATCTTCGTCGTGCTCAACTTGAGAGAAACAAAGAGGCGAATGCCAAAGATCTATACAAATTCAGCAACTGGGGCAAACTGTGAAGAGAAGAGATACGGCAACCTGCCAAGCACTTGATATTCCAGAGCGTTCCTCAAACCAACTTTTATCAATTGCTGGATCGTTACGAATTGTTCAGTCTTAACAAAGGTTGTGAAGACAAAGCTCCAAAGCTCCAAGACAAAGTCTTGTGAAATATCGTAACATCTTTTCATCACGAGGGAAGTCCAAGTGAAACGTTTTCATAAATTATTGAAGATATTATGATGCTCCCAGGTACTTTTCTTTTTAGTTTTTGAGATTTGCACGGAGTGATTCAAATTTTACTGTCATGTTTAACATTCAGTTCTGCGCTGAATCCAATAACCGTTACTTCAATTCATCATGTGAACAATGTAATGGATATTTGAATATTGATCTGGTGAAGTACTTTAAATCATGCATAGAACCCTATGCTCGTTTCAGAACCGATGGATTCCACCCCACCTAAAAATGATACTTGCTCTGAAAGTGTGGTCAATGTGGCAGAGGATCCCAATTTTGCAATCCCATCTTCGCCCAATCCTCCCATTAGAGCCTCAACTTCCCACGAATCGAGTCGACCTCCTGGACTCAGAACTGTGGATATTCGTAAAGCTTCCTTTGTGAGCGGTAAAGGGTGTGTCATTACGTCAACTTCAGGTGTTCAATACATTGACTGTGTGAGTAAAGATGTGTTGTTGGGTCATGTCAACCTGAAGATCAGGGAAACCATGAGCCAACAGACTTTGAGCAGCAATGTGGGTCTCCTTCATACCAATACAGCCGATCTAACTCGCCGCCTTGTGTCACTTCTGCCCGCTCCTTTGACGGCTTGCTTCTTTGTCAATTCGTATTCCGAGGCCAATGATCTGGCCTTAACCATGGCAGCATGTTTTACGGGGTCGGAGGAAGTGATTTGTCTAGAAAAGGCCGATCATGGAAAGACATCCACATGCCTGAAGATATCTCGTGATCGTTCACCACACTTTGGCAAATGTCGAGCTCTCAATACCGTGCCGATTCCAGATTCTTATCGGGGCAAGATTCGAGAGGGTGAATTTCCCGTGGTTGACATTGGCTGGATGTATTCTGGTGATGTCAAAGAAGTTTGTCACAACATTGTCTCAGAGAACAGGAAAGTGGGTGCGTTTATCTGTGAGCCCATCATTCATCAAGCTGGACACATTTCACTGCCAGATCGTTACCTAACCGAGGTCTACCGTTGCGTTCAATCTCACCGAGGAATCTTGATTTCCGACGAAACATATTCCGGCTTAGGTCGAACTGGCGATTTCACGTGGGGATTTCAAAAATATAACGTCGTTCCCGATATCGTCACCATTGGCAAAGGTTTAGCTAATGGTCATCCTTTGGCTGCGGTTGTCACAAGCAAAGAAATTGCCAAGAAAATCACGTCCATCGTGTCCTATTACAACTTCTTAGGCGATCCCACCAGCTGTGCCATTGGTTTGACTGTATTGGACCAATTGGACGAGGCGAAAGTTTTAGAAAACGTCCGCAAAGTTGGAAAATACTTGTTACTGAAGCTTTCTCAATTTTCCGAGCGATTCGATTTCGTGGGTCACGTTCGAGGTCAAGGTCTTTCTTTGGCTTTAGACCTTGTTCACTCAGATTCTCGAGAACCGAATATGGTGGCGGCTCAATTTGTCCGTCAAAAAATGTTTGAAAGACAAGTGGTCGTTGAATTGTTGGGATTTCATCGAAGCGTCATCGGTCTCTCTCCTCCTCTGGTTTTGACCATGCAAGAGGCAATGAATATTGTGCATAAAATGTCTGAAGTGTTACAAGAAGCCGAAAAACTATTCGGAATGAAAAGACAAAAAAGTGATGACGAGACCACCGATGATTGTTTAATTAAAGGACAGCTTCCCAAACGAATGCGGCGATAAGTTGCAAATTTCTCCCATGAACTTAATTAAGCAACAAATTTTTGGAGGCAAGCTCAATGAGCAGAAACAGAAGACTTGAGGAGTAAATGCAAGCGGAAAAATCAACGGCCAAACCTGCAAAACAAAAACCTCAATATACTCTATCCTTACTTAAACCGTGGAATATACAATTAAGCTCTTTCACATCACTGAGTAGCTGAGTAAAATTTCAACGACTTTTGAACTTATCATTTATAAAACTGTTGCTCCAAAAAGCCCAAGTTACGAAAAGCCATATTTACATGGTTCATTAAAGTTTTAGTTGGCAAGTTGGGTTAATTCGCAAATATCCAGCATTTTCTGAATTTCAGACTACAAATGTCGAACAAAGGAAAACTGGGCGTTTTAATTTTTTTTATGTTCTAAATTGACTCCACCTTTATCACCGATGTTCAATCCAGCAACTCTTATGAACAATTTCACTAAACACGGTCTCAGCCCTAAATTAAAGAAGGAAAATATTGTCTGGACAAAATCAAGAATACTAAAGAAGCTTCTTTAAATTTGCTATGCAAAACGTTTGCCACAAACAAAAGAAGGAGTTTTTGCTTCTACTTAATTTTTTTATAGGAAGACTTGACGAAAAAAATGTCGTTATTTTACATTTACATACATTTGCTAACATCTGGTTGATACTATGCTAAGTTTCTTCGGTAGAAAATAAGATAAGATGCATAAAATCATACCTTGTTAGAAAGAAACTGTACAAACTAACTCATATCTCATTTTGGAACACATTTTTAAATATGTATTTTTAAGGAATCAACTGAACAAACAGGCATCTTTGAATTATTTTTGGATCACTATTTAGTCCTATTTTTGCAGCAGCACTAGGCTTGCTTAGGTACTTGTTATTTAATCATCCTGAAAGTGAATTTTGCACATTATTCCAGCCTATTCCAGCCAAGGTATTCTTACGTATAATATCGATCGTTTCCACGGACCCAGACTCTTTAAATAGACTGAAAAATAAAAATGACTTGGATTTGCCAAAATGGGCAAAGCAACTCAGTACAACCAACGGCCGTTTTAACGCTAACAGTATGATTAAAACGATCACTTGAGGAACCTTTGTGCATGGCCCATTAGAGTTTCGAGGGGGCAGGTTCACGTTATGTTTAAGATACATAAAAGAATAATACGGATTCTTTGTTGACTCATAACAAATAAGGATTATGTTTTCATCATAGAGAGCCTTCCTTTATTTAAAAATTCAATTTGCATTTCAAATTTTCTTTCAAAATCGAATGTAGCGTGGCATCGTTATGCCCAAAATGGTAAGAAGAATTCCTAAACCAAAAATGGCCGTTGGAATCACATGGTCCCGTGATTTTTGTTGCAAGATACCCGCTAACTGGTCAGCAATTACCCTGGGTTCTTCCATGGCGCCCATACCAAAATCTCCACACATGACTTTCTTGGCAATAGGTCCTCGGACTTGCACTCCAAACGCTTGTATCTTGGCTAAATTCTCTTTGGTGGCCGGATGCTCCCACATTTTCGGATTCATACTTGGGCAGACCATCAATGGTTTTTCCTTCAATGGCCAAGCCAAAGCCACGCAAGTTAAGAGGTTGTCACAATGTCCATGTACAATTTTTGAAAGCGTTAAGCAATCTAAAGGTGCAATAACAAAAACATCCGCCCACTTGGTTAAATCGATGTGCAACACAGGATCTCCACGCTTCTCCCATTTCCACTCCATTGAGTCGTCGAACACATCAATCTTCAACTCGGTGGTTAGTGATTTGATATCAACGAAGTGTTGAGACTTTTCAGTGATGATCACCTTGATGTTGACGTGATTATAATTGGGAATAGCTTGTATTAACTTCACTGTTTCACAAGTTTTGATGGCGGCCACTGATCCCGTCACACCTAACAACACATTTAAGGATGAAGATTTGCTTCCACCAGACATGACCTAGAGTGAGATATTCAATGTGGCTGTCAGTTTAGTTTGTTATTAATCTGCCTCTGCGCTCTCTTTTTTATTTAACGTGTTTTTTCGATTGGAAAGTCCCATGGAAAATGATCGCTTCATGTCGAGTTGCGATGTTGAGCAGTTTGATGATTTCCCATGACCAACATGATTGAAATACTCCATTGAACTTGGTGACTCAATTTCTACACCACGTCGAGATGTGTGCAATCGCTCTGAAGAAAATGAAGTCTAATTACCATTGGAGGCTGTTCTTGAAGATTGAATATTTTGGAAGCCTGGCAACGGAATATTGAGCCATTCATCTTCAAGTTTTTGGGCTCTTGTTTCACGCCTATCAAAAGCTTTGGGAGCTTGAAAAGTTCTAGATCTTTCATCAGTGTTTTGATTTCTTGTTGGCCTTGCAGCACCATTCGACGAATATAGACTCGGAGGGGCAAACTCAGAGCTCCTATCCGATCGTCGTTCTTGGATCCATTCTTTTTGGTCTAAAATCTTCTTTTCACCTTTCATTTTCACAAAGTCTGGCTTAGATGGCACCCCCTCCTTGCCCAAATCCCACTCACGAATCGCAGCCTTCCGTTTGGCATCACGTTCGGCTTCCGCTTTTTCTCTGAGAGCTAGCAAACCTTGCACAATTGATTGTTCGACGTCTTCAGGGCGCTCTTCTTGGCTTTGATTTGACGGTTCAGCAAGATCAGTGGCTCGTTCATCGACGCACTGATCTCGGTTTTTTTCACTTTCAAGCGGCAATCCCATTTTCAGGCGTTTTCGCTCGCGAACTTTTTTCAGCCTATCTTTCATCAAAGTATCACGTTGGCGTTTAGCTTGGTGTTTCCGATCTTGAGCCACCAAAGTTTCTTGATGACGGGCTTCTAATTCTTCTTTCTCTCGAGCTCGTTCCGATTCATCCCGTGAGAATCGATAGAAAGCGGCACCGTGGGTTCGAGCCTCGTCAAAGAGAACGTCTTGATAGTGGACATTTCGCTTTTGGAGGTTCTCCTCTTCTTCTTTCTCCCACTTCTGACGCAACAACTCACGTCGCATGTCTTCGGAGAGTAAATCCGGGGCTTTGGCTCCTAAAAAGGCCAACGACGATTTTTGAGAGTGAGATGTCACAGTCGCTGATGAACTTTCATCCGAATGTGCGATACCCATCTCTCGATCTTGCGCTTGGAGCTCACGAAGTTGACTTTTCGGACACCGACGAGTTCGACCCAAAGCGTCCGTGTATTCTATCCAATCTTCGGACGATCCCGAGTCGATTTCCTCATCCAAATCGGATTGATGGAGATTGTTCGAGGATTGGGCGGCGAAATTCACCAGAAATCGATCACCGTGTCCGTGATTGGGAGGGGCGTTTCCTGATTGCAGTTGCTCATACAGTTGAGCTTTGGCCGCCAAAATGCGTGCCCGGTGCGTATCCGCCTCATGGGATGTACTAAAAGTGGGCGAATCGGGATGATGTCGGTCCTTTTGGTCCCGTTCTGCAACGCCTCGATTACTCAAGCCCGCGGGCGTCTTTTTGAGTGTAGAGCTGGTCTTGGCTTTGGAAGTCGTCCCTTGCAAGGTCGACAAGAAGTGAGACGAAGCGGTGCTGGATTGACCGTGGAGACGGTTGAATTGGGCTTCCTGTTTCTTGCGGAAAACTTCGGCCTTCAAGTCCACCAATGACGAGGCGTCCGTGACCAAATGAACGGCAGAACCTGAAGAACCCGAATCTGAACCCGCCTCTCTTTGGGACGCACCTGACGGAGAGGCCGCCATGTTCACCCGGAAGACCCGCACGTGAAAATTCCAAGGCGAAGGAGGTCACTCCCAACCAACCAACCAATCAATCAAGGTTCGTCCCTGTTTGTTTACATTCAGTATTTCTTGTATGACGTTATAGTTAGGTGACTAAGTCTCAGAAGCTTGAGCTGGAACATAATTGGCGTTTTCTTTATCAACGGCCCTATCAATGCCACTTTTGTGGTTATCAAATCAAACGGAGGTCATCAATGTTTTAACTTGACAGAATTTTAAGGTTCTTGTCAGATAAAGCTTCAGAAATGCAAACGTACCAGCCGAATTTTGAGGCTCCTAGCCCTCCTAGCGTTTTGACTGGACACCCTGGGAAATTCTTGATTTGACTCATCATGACTCAGACAGCTAGGCGCGAAATGTCTAGATTCCCAGGATGTAAGCGCCATCTATTGATAGATACAATGAAGCTAAATAAAGCTTGAGCGAGGGCCCGTTACCATTTTGGTGCTATTTTTCCTGCATGATAGCGTGGGGTTGATGAATAAATGCACTATCAATAGGATTAATCTTCTTTTATCTACATGTAATTTTGGACAAAAATAAATAATTTTGGTTCTTACAGGGTGGCTCTGAATTAGTGACACACGGAAAACGCTAATAACTCCTTTCTGACTTCCATTCTTTGTTTGCACGCACATCGTCTTGTTCTGGTGCATCCGTTCCAAGCGTGGCTTCTGTGTGCAGCTCAAAGCGAGTGAGCCATCTCTCAAAGACTTGTTCTACTTCTTCATTCGCGTAGTCCTTGTGGTTGAATTTTGTCAATGGAGGCAAGTTACGAGTGAAGTTATTTGCACTGTTGGGTTCAGCCATTTCTCCAAGGGTTTGTTGCTCTGAATCCTCGTCGCCAGTATTAGAATTGGAGTTAAAGATGATAAAACCTATTTATTGAAGTAAATATACACTGATGAACATGGGTGAGAAATACGTGCATCATTCTTATTTTCTCTTACCCTTGGATGGTCATTGTGGTTCCATGCGTTGGTCAATGGTTAATGACCATCCGGGGCATTCCGAGAACGCATTTAGCCTTTGGTGCTAATTGCAGCTCTCTTGACATATCTCACTTTGCATTAGTCAAATCTTGACATATTCTAATATCATTAAATATGACCTCCTCTAGAGCGTGCCATGCCCTTTGGCCTCTTGATGACACTGGTGCAATTGTTACACATCCCACCTTCGGTATTTTGGCCTGAACTGCCTAAGCAGCGGCCATGAGGGCATCCTTACTGGGCCTGGGGATGGCATTGGCCGTCCTCTCTACCATCCCCTATATGGCAAAGTCAAGGGAATAGCAGTTAGGTAAAGAAGGAGGCCAAATAGACTTGGCCCGAAAGTGATTAAGATTGGTCACACACCTTTCTTGCACCATATTTTTATTCACATTATGCCTTTATTGCACCATATATTGGACTTATAAAATACTTCATGGACTTGTGGATCTAGAATTTGGTGATCAACCGTGTTTTGTAATGTTGGCAAATAGGATGAGTCGCATTTCAAGAGCCACACAGAGGCATGAGTTGTGGATTCAACCTGCTAAAACCCAAGCACATAAAAATGTAATTTGTGTGCGTTCAGCTAAGATGTGGACCAAATTGCCACTGTGTCCAAGAATTGCCATCATTGAAAAAGTTTAACTTGAATTTGGACCTAGCTCTGCATGACCTCTTATCAATTCATGACTGATAAGCAACTGTGTTGTTCTTCTTCTCTCATTTACTAATTTAGAATTTATTCCATTCCTCCTCAGTCGCCAATTGGGTGTTGGAGTGGACCAAACAATAAACAATAAATAAACAATATTGGCCGTGTGTGCTGGGGCGCCGTCCCGCTGGCAGCACACAGAGGCTTCAGCAAACTCCTCCCTGATCCACGGCACGCCAGATGAAGCTACGGCCAACACTGAGGCTTTTAATAATGGCCTGGATGAACTGGCTATGCTTTTGCATATCCAGCACAACAGCATGTTTATTTTCAGGTCCATCCTCTCACTTCTACAATATTTGACTAACTGAAAGCTAGATAAACAAATCAGTTGACTCTGAACATTTTTGTATTTCATACTGCCACCTCAAAGGCACACTCAAATTGAGTTATTTTACTCTGAAGTTGATGTTTCACTAATGCAGAGCCACCCTATATAGGACATAATGTAATTTACAACTATCTGGGGGCCAATGAGTTACATAAAAATGAGGCAATTCAGTTTTGGACTAAGTGGCTCTTGATGATTGAGTAATGAGATCACACTTAAAGACATTGGCTCCCACATACATTTTTTTGTTGAGAAATAAGTGTGAAATCAAAGTGAAATTCACTGTGACTTTCCAATTGAAGCAGCGCTTCTTGATGGCCATTTTCTATAAATCTATATGCAAACTGGACCACACTGTTGCAGATTATGTGTATCACCTATGGGCAGTACTGTGGGACACAAGTCTTACTTGAAGCACCCAAATGCTCAACCTTAAGGCTAAAGTAAACAAATGATGAACCCAAATGTGATCAAATGGCTTAAATTTACCGCATGCATCTTTATTCAAGTCAATAGCATCCTTTTGTCATTGACATCCTGTAGTCAAATAGGATGTCCTTGACTGATTCATGGACACTAGTTTTCTGTTATATGTTCTTTGTTGAGTCATCCTTGACTAAGTCAATTTGAACCAAGCTTATGCATTTGTTTTATTCCTTTTTTCAGTTTCTACTTCAGAGTTTTGACGTTAGGGGTCCCAGTAGGGTTGGGAGTCTACATCACTGGAAGTGCGGCCAAGCCAAGGTAACTATAAAGCAGGTAGGCGCACTTGAAAATGTAAACAAAAGGAGGACTTCATTGATGACGTCACTTGCGAGGCAGAAGACGTGAGACAGTATATACATAACCTTCTAAAGAGGCAATATGATTTAATAATTTCTTGATTACTGGTCTTGAAACCAGGCGAATAGTCAATTGTAGTGTGTACAATCGCAAGCAGATCAATACAGTTACCAAACTTGAATTTTGGTTCTTACTGGATTCAAATGATGGATATTAGGAAAGGCCATCTTTCTGACTTATGAGTGCATTTTATACATATGTGAAGCTGATTTTGAGAAGGTGTACGTTTGAAATCTGCACAAACATCTAATTTGTTCTCTTTAAACCCCAAAAACCAACATAATATCTAAGAACCAATAAATCCATAGGTACTTTAAGCACTCCTAATTATACATTGCAAGGAAACTGTATTGGTAGATATTTAGCGGAAACTACATTATCATTTCTTTAGACCTTCAAGTTGCACCAAATAACCAACTGGAATGCCACGACATAATTTAAAATACTTTGAACATTTTGGTTTTCTTTGACTATTTGTATAAGAATGAAGTAAATAATATGCTTCAAACTCAATTTATTCATTTTTGGACTGTTTGTTCCTAATTCTTAACTTCAACTACATTCAAATTTGCAATCAATGTTTCAAATAATGCAAATTTTGAAAGGAAACTATCTTTCTTTTAGATTATCTTTTATATATGCATATATCAGGGATTTTTTTTTCACGTATATCATACAAGGAAGTATTCATGAAAAAATATTTCGTAACTAAACACTTTAAGTTTGTTTTTAGTTATAATGCACATCAATCAGGATGATAGAGAAACGAGAAATTCTCATACATTTTTGTGATGTAGAAAAAATGCTTGTTAAGTGGCTTGGCAAAAGCTCAAACATATAATAAACCTGGCCTGATTTGTTGCACCTTGAAATATAAATTTTGATAGTTTTTTATCTGCTAACCATTTATTGACAAACTTTGCCATCAAAAGAAATATTTCAAATATGGAAACTTGGTGGGAGCTTTTTATTACGTGGGGTATCCAAACTTTAGGTAGACTGAGTTCGTAATTCGTTAAATTGGACCATTTTCAGATTGATGCCAAAAATCGAAATAAAGATTGAACTCTTCTGAGTACATGTTTATTAACATATTTTGTTGTCAGACAAATGTGTTCGAAGCTATGATTTAATTAGACAAGTTAACAGTTAGCAGGGTTAGACAGGTTAATAGTTAGCAGGGTGACCCCTGCACGTTTAAAAAATGAACGTCAAAAGCGAGAAACTCGTCAAAATCCAATATTTTGTAAAGTAAAGATGTTGCTCATACTTATATTTCTGTTTGGTGAACATTTTTCCACAAAAATTATAAATTTCGATTTGAAACAGCTTAGCTTTGAAGGATACATCATTTTTGTGGTGTTGTTTGCTCTTTTTTCTATGTAAACCTCATTAAATCATAACTTCGAGCAAGTTTGCCTAAGAACAAAATTTGTAAAATAACATCTGCTCACAAGAGATAAATCATCAATTCGATTTTTTTATAAATCCGGAAACGGTGCAATTTGACGAATTACAGGCCCCGTCCGCCTTTAGTCTGGATATCCCTCGTACAATATGTTTTAATCTCACATCTAGATAGATTCAGAGAAAAACAATGAATTATGATTTTAACTTGCAATGCTGGTTTGTACATCATAAGTCTTGTCCAATTCTCTGACATGGTGTTTTTTGAGCTTACGAAATCGTTATTTTTCGTTAACTTATTATAAACTATTTATTATTATATCGTTATTATTATGGTTAATATGCTTTGGGAAAATTTTGCTTTTTTCTTTGTTTTTATTCTGGTGCGCGGCTTACTTCAGAATGGTTGCAAAAGTATAGAGCATGAGAGTAATGGAGATCTTTGCCACATGAAATACATAAGTAATCATTTGTAGGGCTTAGATGGTAATCTCATTTGGAACATGTCATTTGGCAATTAATGTCAAGAATTTTGTATAAAATTTATTTTCTTTTATCAGGATGTAACGGAATGTCAAAAAAACATTTACTTCTCCTTAAGTATGAGGGGATACCAAATTGAGGCTCATAATTGGGGATGGTCGGGATCCTATCAAAACTATGTGAGCTGAATTCCATTGTCATTCTTCCATGGCAAAGGTGTAACTGATTGGAGTTACTTATTTTAACCTGATTTCTAGAGAGCACGTGGAGGTTTAAAAGCATATGATGACGTTATTTACAGGTACGGAAAAATGTAGACCAAGATATCATTACAGTTATTTTAAAAAACTAGCATCTTTTGTAGCATCCCAGATATTTTAGGAAATATTGTTGGTGATTCAAACCAGTAGTATGTAATCATGTAGTTTTCACTTTTAGTTGTTTTAACTGATTTGATACAGATTTCAAGCTAAAAACGTATCCCTTAAAAATATCTCTTGTTTTAGTGACATTAAAATGTAATTAGAAGTCTTGGCGTTTGGGCAAACACTTTTATTGAGCAAATGTATCCTGTTTGTACATGCATCACATTGTTGATTAGAGCTGGACAAGTTGTTTTTAATTTCCAGAAATATTTGAGTTTTTAGGCTGAGAAACAATCTTATTCTAATTTGATTTTTATTGTTCGCCACTCATAGGCTGGAAATGTATATCTTTTAGTGATCTTACACAGTTTCTTTTTGTTTGTGAACTAAATGATGCATATCAGTCTTGATATATATAAGAAGCTCTTGTAGAATGTGGTTTTGCTTCTATCTGGAAACTATAGAGTCCTTTAAGCGCAACCAGTGAAATGGAAAACACGTGCAACCTTTGAGCGCTAATACGCAATTTTTTTGTTTTTACGTGTCCAACATACATTGAGAAGTTCGAAAACAGGTCAAACGTTTGAGTCAGGGTGCAATATTTGGAGCTGTATTACTAAGATGACCTCCTAGTTTTATGTATTGTGACCTCCCAGTCAGCTGCTCGTTAAAGGACCCACTCTAGGTACGCAAAGACTTTCCCCCAAATCTAAAAGAACTGAAAGTTCGCAATAAAATTAGAAGAAAAAAGTTATGTAAAGAAAATACTGTCCCCTTTGTCCAAAATATAACTTTCCAACTTAACAATTCTTGTTATCACTATTTTTAATTAGAATGTTTTGTGTTGCAGGTGGTTAGTTGGTGAGTAACCTAAAACTGGACAAGTTCAAATTTGTTAAATAAAGGTGAATTTATCCATGAATAACAGTTTTCATCAAAAAAATGTTCTAGGTTTACTAGCGTTCAGCAAGGCTTGACCCCTGCCGTTATCTCGCAGATGACGTCATCCAGCCAGACAGCAGGACTGAACGAAGTCCGCTAACCTTCTGTACAGGTACCTTGGGCCAAGCCGTCTCTGGTGACAACACAGACCAGATAATGTCATTATATGATCTGTGGGTGCAGAGATGGCTTGGGCAGTCGTATAACTTCTGGAGATACACATTCAAAGAGCGACATCTGTAGCTCCAAAAAATCATTTAGGGATCTGTATGCTGATATCCGAATACTGGTAGATCAGAACATTTTGTGGCGAACTATTTTACTAATCTCCTCAAAACTCATAGATCGACTCTTCAACATACCGTTCTACAGATTGACGATTGTTGCCAACTTGAAACCTCAATGGCCAGATTCAAAACATGGGAGGGTAGGGGTTGTGGGTAGGGAGGGTATTGCGAAATTTGAAGTTTCAGCCGTAATTTCTGTCAATAACGCTTTCACTCTTTTGCTCATCACTACAAATAATCATTATGAAAAGTGTTGGAAATAAACTGAAGTAGAGATGACTGAAGTAAGATTTGGACTGAGAATGTGGGCCCAGGCAGTTATGTGATTAAAGAATGGCTATTTTTTGGGTAAAAGAAATAATAATTCTTTTTTGTTTGAAGAATCATTAACTTAGATTTGAAGGGCTTTAAATATTTGCTGTAGCGCTCAATGTCAGAGGGACTAGTACGTGCTTAAATTCAAACTGAGTGAATTGGACTTGTGGTTTCCAACTAGCAACACTGTCAAACACAGTAACTGGAACAAACTCACTTTTTAAAGTGACCAAGTTCAGCATCAAAAAACAAATAGACTATGGTCTGCTTTTTTGGAAAATGGGACTTTTAAACAACTTTTTATTATTTTCGCTATTTATCCACCTTCTAAACCTAACCTGAGCTTTCAAATATTCATGGCTCTTTTCTGCTGTTTTGAAGAATTTGAATGAGAAGGTAAAACTGCTTAATTACTTTTGTGGTGTCTTCGTCACACTTGGAGAAAGCACGAAGATTAAGTGAGCAGCAGAATATAAATAGTAAACTGGGACACGTTACATTTAACGGTGCAAATTGTGAAACATCGAAGTCAAAATGCGCAAATGTTGCATTCATGGATGCAATTCTCACGAAAAAAGGTTCAGAAATGCAACCGCGCCAATGATTACTTTTTTCAGATTTCCAACAAACGAAGATCAGGCAAGAGAATGGCGAATCTTTTGCGAAACTGATCCTGTCACGGGACATAAATTTAACCTCCCGAAGGTGCCATTCGTTTGCCATTTGCATTTCTTGACAAATGACCTAATACAAGTAAATTTGAACTCGTGAGTAAAAACAGAATCGCTCTCATAACGTAACCAACTGAGTCAAAATTATATTTTTTTTTAAATGATTAGCTTTACTGCAATTTTCAGGCCAAGAATGAAATTGAGAAAAAAAGCCGTGCCAATGTATCGTCGGGTTCATATTTCAATGGATCAAAACCGAAAACGTTGGACTTCTGATGTCTCCTCATTGCCATGGCGAATACAACCAGTTCAGGATACTAACTTGAAAGAGCGTGATACAATGTCCAAAGAGAAGGCTTGGAAATCATCGGAACCCACTCTTGATCATGATATATTGATGCAGAAGATGACTATTTCAGCTCTTGAAAATGTGAACTTGGATGTGTATCAGATTGAAGATGTGAACTTGAATGTCGGTCAGATTGAAGATGTGAACTTGAATGTCGGTCAGATTGAAGATGTGAACTTGAATGTCGGTCAGATTGAAGATGTGAACTTGGATGTGGATCAGATTGAAGATGTGAACTTGAATGTCGGTCAGATTGAAGATGTGAACTTGGATATGGATCAGATTGAAGATGTGAACTTGGATGTGGATCAGATTGAAAATGTGAACTTGAATGTCGGTCAGATTGAAGATGTGAACTTGGATGTGGATCAAATTGAAGATGTGAACTTGAATGTCGGTCAGATTGAAGATGTGAACTTAAAATGTCAGTTGGATCATGACCAAAACATTTTAAGTTCCTTTTTCAAATTGATTCGAATGAGAGTCAGCTCTCCATGGCTAATTTTGGAGGAAGAATCATGTCTTCAAGTCGTGAAAATGAAAATCCCAAGCCATAAGGCTCACCCAATATGCGTTCAAAGATTGTTAATTGACAAGCTGTCAGGTTCAATGACTTTGGATCGATTGGGTGAAGAAATCAGCCTTGAATTGCTCTGTCCATCAGTGTTTGTGGATGGCAAGATGCAATATTCAGTGAATTGTTGTGAAATGTTATTGGATTCAATTTTCAATTGGAGGGAAGGCCTGTGTTCAATCAAAACTCAAGCGCAAGGCATAGATACCCTCCTAAGAGACCTTAATTTTCGAGTTACAGAAATGGGAATGAGCAGACAAAGGCATGCCTTGAAATTTTTGTCCAGCCAACTTCTACTTACAATGGGCGTCCGCAAAGAATATCCACCTTCCATTTTGAAAATGGCCATGGTTTTGCGATTTCACAGCAAATCTTGCTACAATACATTGCGTGATTTGGATATTCTTTCTCTTCCTTGCAACTCAACATTGGATAAATTTGTAGTGACAAAACGTGCTCCAGGAATAACTCAAATGAGAGAACAAGAACTAAAAGCTCTTGCGTCAAGTTTGAATGAAAAAGAAAAAAATGTGGCTTTGGTGTTTGATGAAATGGCATGTCAGGCCTCAGCTACCTTTGATCACTCTGGAGATGTCTTTGGCTTTGCTCTGAACCATAAAGGAAAGGAAGTTCTGGCTGAGACAGTACTATGCTTCTTAGTGAATGGACTGGCTTCAAAAATGCACCAAATTGTCTGTTTTTATCCGGTTAAAAATCCAGATGCCAGTTTTCTCCAACAATGTTTTTGGGAAACAGTGATGTGCCTTGAACATTCAGGCTTCAAAGTGTTACTAAGTGTTTGTGACAACCATCCAACAAATAGAAAACTGTATTCTTCAATCATTGGCAAGCCTATGGGTATTGCTGAGCAATCCCCTGTCGTCAAAAACCCATTTGCCAACCGGGAGATTGTTTTGATGTTTGATCCCGTCCACATAATCAAGTGTATTCGAAATAACTTCTTTGCTCAAAAAGATTGGTTCATTCCAAGTCAAGGTGGAAAAATATCGTGGTCTTTACTCAAGAAGTTGCAGATGCATGAGAAAGATCAAATCGTGAAAAAGGCTCACCATCTTAGTGACAAGGTATTGAAGCCTAACAATTACCAGAAAATGAAAGTGGATTTGGCCTTAAAAGCATTTTCTTGGTCAACAGTAAATGCCTTGCGCTATTATAAAAAAGAAGCCCCTGATGATTTCCCACAAAATGATTGTAATCTTACTGCAGAGTTTTTGAATAACGTCAGAGTTCTTTTTGAGATTTGGAATGTCAATCATTTCAAAAAAGGTCCCATCACATCCATGACTTGCGCAAAGATCACAACGCTGTGGTGTATTCAAGAATACTTTGAAGAATATGTTTATCCCACGGGAATGTTATCCAGTGAAACGAAATCTGCATTGATTTTTTCAACCAATGCCACTTACAGCATAGTTGAGAAACTCTTGTCCCTTGGTGTCCCGAAGATTTTAACCGGAAATTTTCAACAAGACCCTTTGGAAGAATACTTTGGGGCCCAAAGGCTTCGTGCTGGATGCTCATATCGTGTGACAGCTCAACAATTTGCCGAGACAGAAAGAAAACTGTCCAATATGAGCATTATTATCAACAAACCTAGCACAAATACCTTCAGGGGGAAAAAGAAGCGTCTTTCATGGGACGATACACCCATGCCGAAAAGAGAAGAAATCTGTAATGGATCTGGGAACGTAAACGAATTGGATATAACGGAAAAATTGAGGATGTTCTTGAGTGATCAATTACCCAACATTTGTTTACTTGAAATGACATCGTCACTGGATTCAACCCTTAGTTATGTGGATGGGTTCGTATCGATCAAAGTCCTTGAGAATTTGAGATGCCCTGATTGTAAGAAGACTGCTCAAGAACTTCTGCTTTCCAATGAAAAGTCCAATAACACACATGCATTTACCAAACTGATGGATTTTACTGGAACGTCTTTGTGTCTTATTGGGACAAAGCTAAGACTTTTTTTCCAAGGGATCGTCACCATCTTTACTTTGGCAAAAAGTCAATTGCCTCTTATGAGTCTTGAAGGAAAAGTCCTTCAATGCTTGTCCAGGATTTGTTACGAGTTTTTGGAGGAAAGAAACATGGGCCTGGACTTTTGTCCCTTCCATAAAACTAACATTTCAATGGATATGATTGGCAAAGCTTTAAAAACATTTTTAAAAGCTTACGTCAGCGATGTTAATCAGCGGCATCGTCAAAAAGTGGAAGCCGTAAATTCTTTGAAAAAGGAAAAGAGAAAACTTCAACTTTGCCGGAAAACAGCGATTCTTACAAGAAATAAATGGTAAGGAAAGAATTCCCTCCCCCCCTTCCAAAAATAGGGTCTAAAACTAAACTTACTTTCAGAAATGTCACAAATACTCCATGTAATGACGTTCCAGATTAGAGAGGACTTTTCTCGAAATGATTGCACCACATGACAAAGGATAAATGAGGTTCGTATATTCTACATCAGGGGTCAGCAAAAGCTTTTGGGTCAGAGCCCACCAAATTGGATGTCGCTTTATCAGGGGCCCACCAAACATAAGCTCATGGGTACAAAGCCCCGCAAATAAACAATCAGAGAGCTTTAGGCCAATAAGCATAGTACTTTGGAAGGCTTTTAGGCCCACATGTTGGCCTTTCCCCATAGCTCTTGGGCCAAACAAAAATCACCTTTGCGCCCACATGTGGGCCTGCCCACTAGTTGCTGACCCAATGTTCTATGACATTTTATTTTAACAATGCTGCTAAGTCTATAAAAGGCAACATAAAATTGAAGTTACTTTCTTCACTTGCTTTTTCTAGTTACATGTTTTCAAATGATCAACAAATGTTTATGAGGATTAAAATGTGAAAAATAAAGGGGTACATCCTACTCACCTCTAGAACGCAAAATAAATATAAATCAAACTAATGTTCCATTATGGTGGGATAAGTGTGCATTTCATTTTCTCCGATGCCTTAGAATTCATCGAATTGCAGAACCTGTCACCTTTACACATTTCATTTACATATTTGTTTATCTTTATATTCTATGCAGTATTTTTCGTTGTAATGTATTTAATAGTGTTCCCAACTTTCAGGCTTCCATGACAATTGATGTTGCCCTCGGTATGGAAATCACTAGAGACATGACAGGTCAACCTCTACAACATTATGGTATCTCTCCAAAGGGTGGTCTGATTTTTCCAGTGTTCCAGTGGCACAAACATCATTCTATGATTCATTTTCACTAATGTTGTGGCGTTGAATTTAGAGAAATTGACAAATTTCTCTTTTTAGTTTTGCCCTTAAAATGAAATTATAATTATTTTGTACATGAATGAAAACAATATATAAAAATATGGGCAGCTTGGTTTTTCTTGTTTCGTTTTACAAACGTCTAAAGCCTTGGTTATTTTAACATTGTTTGAACACGTCAAAATATACACGTACATAAAAAAGGGAATAGTCCAGAGAAAGACACAATTTGAGGCCAAGATTTGTTTCCTACAAATGATTTTGCGGTTAAAGAATGAGGAAGTTGTAAGTCCTGTCGATGTATATATTTGATCAGCCTAAGTTTACCTTCAATTCATTGCAATGTACATACATTGAATCCACAAGCAAAAATATATTTTTCCCACCAGATTCTCAAAGATTATAATGAAATTTATTTATCTAGGATTAAAATGTTTTATGGAACCTTAAACATTGTGCTTTGCGGACGTTCTGTTTGACTTTCCAGTTTTTCATACATGTGGTGACGATCCGTCGCTATGTTCAGTTCAAATGAAAGCGTGTTTCACCAAACTTGATTACGTTGATCTTAGAACTTCAATTGATGTTCTAAGTCCTAGTTCCAGCACCACATTTTTGTTTTATGGTCCATAGATGGCATTCTGCCATCTGTGCTGAGCTGTGAGGGCGCAACAGTTGTGTGTATCTAGTCGCTTCGCGACTTATATCTATGGTGGGTGACAACCTGGTGTAAGGCAATCTGAGGTCGTACCGGACGGCTTAACTGTTTGTAGCAGCTGCCACTTCATTCTCGTTAAGGCCAGACGAAAAGCAAGAGGAATTGGTCGAAGCTTTATGACAATATTACCATTTCCAACTATCGTGACGCGCATCTTGTTAAAAAGGGGTTCTCATTGTTGAAAATGTAGCTTGTGTTGTGATACGTTTGCAATCACAGGTTATTTGGCTGTCAGTTGGCGCTAAATTCAGCAACCCTGGGCTGTGTGTCTCAGTGGCCTCAGTGGTCCCAATGTTATTTCGTGGGTCCTTTCCAGTGCTGCCGTTTTCGGCGGCGTGTTGCAAATTTAGTGTTTGAGACCTCTTCTGTCACAAAGTTTTGGTGCCTGCGATTTTGTCCCCTTGGCCTCAAAATATAAGGGTTTGATTTAAGGTGTTTTTCCTTATTGCAAAATTGAATCTAACTTTTTGCACGATGGTAAAAACGGCATAAAGTCAATTTTTCAGTCAGTTTTTTTCCACAAAATAGCAAAATGATCTAAAACTGCTGAAGCAGTCGGGAAAAAGAGATAAAAAATTGGTTAAATTGATGAAAATGAAGGGTTTTGTGGCCTCACATTATCATGAACATCATTTTTTTGGTTGATTGCGGATTTTCAATTACTCCCGACCAAGACTTAAGTTATGAGCAAAAGATTGAACAAAGTAAGAATCGGATAAAGAAGAGAGTTATCGTTCGAACAAGTCTCGATTCCTAAGGATATGGAGGTGCTCTCCGACCGCAAGTAAAGCTTCTACGGTCGCTACAACTGACCTCAAATCCTGGGTTAAGATAGAGCCCATGAATGATGCTCTTGAAGATATACAGTAAACACACACAAAAAAAACACTTGAGCTAGCTTTGTGCCGCATCAAAAATAAGACATAATAATGATCCAAAAAATAATATAAAGATTCAAACTTGTGGCTGGATCTACCACACTTTAGTGTCCAGAGATAGTGTTATGATAACTCTCTCCAAGTCGATGGTTATCTCATCTTGAACATCCCTCACCCATTTGGGCTCCAATTATTTTGGCAGGTTGGCAAAACGTCGAGCAGGTCCAAAGATGTTGCACTAGGAACATCACACGAATGAGAGAGCTCCTATATTGGGGAGAGGCTCCAGAAGTTAGGGCTGTACAGTACTCAGAGAAGGTTTGAAAGGTATCTGATGCTGTAAATCTTCAAGAGCATTCATGGGCTCTGTCCTAACCCAGGATTTGAGGCTAGCTGTGTCCATAGTAGAGGTTTTACTTGTGCTCTTAGACCACCTCCAAATCCCCAAAAATCCAGGCTAGTTCAAACAATGAGGTCCTGTTATCTTCTTTATTGGGCTCTTTCATTGTTCAATTGTTGCGAATAGGCAGGGGCTGGTCCTCTAACAAAATTTAAGGCAGGATTGGCCAAACTCTTAAATGCTATTCCTGATCAACCCACTATTCAAGGGTTGCACAGATCTGCAAACAATAATTTTTTTGGTAGACCAAATATCACTTAATTGTTTATTTAATGTGGTAACAGAAATGATTAACTGCGTTAATAAAAATCCGCAACCCAACACAAAAAAATATTCTACAATTTATTCCACTGAACAACATCATAATTTGACGTTTTTTATGTTATTTTATGTAATATAATTTAAGGTGCTCTTAATGTGTCCTATAGAGAGAAATTGTTTTAATACTTCTTTCCAGCTATGTATGATTTTGAATATCTTATTTTGTACGAAAGAAACTGATAATTAGGGCTCGGAGATATTTTTTTTTAAATATAAAATGTTTTAAACATATTTCTCCATTTTTCCTCGATTTTTTAAATATGTTGGCTGTTTGAAGGAAAAAGTAAATATTTTCTCTAATACTTGAGTCAGAAAAAATATTTCAGGCAAAATTGAGGAAAATAAGTGAATGAACAGTGCACAAGAGGGCTTAACCAAAATGAATCCAAAATACAAAAATCTCTACAAATTGGCATTTGTTCTGAGATTAGACATTTACAACCAAAACTACTATCAAACACGAAAAAAAAACTGCGCCATCTTTTGAGGCAAATTGAAATTTCTATTGTTAAATTCATAACATGCACAGTATGTCTCCTAACAAGCCCAAATGCATCAAATTTACCAAAAACAAATTTGGAAAATCGGTACACACAGACAAAAAGCCAAATAATGGCGTTTTCAATTTTTTTCCTTAAATATCCGGCTTTTCTTAAACATTTAGCAAATATTTAGGGCTTTTGACTGAATAAATATAAAACATGATGGTCAGGATAAAAAAGATTATTTTTTCAAGGCAAGTAATTCCCGACGTTTTATGATGTCAAAACATGTCAAGTCAATAGCTGATTGACCTTTGTGTTGCTAGTCAAAACTATGAAAAGCCTCTAGTCAAATCAAATCAATAAATGTGCCTGGTGGCTTCACAATTTCAATCTTTTTGATCTTTTCTGCATAGGTTCATGTTCTTTCAATGGGGACCAGAATAAATTAGAAAAAGCCCCCTGGACATTTGAACTGGATTGAGTCAATTGCTCTCTCTAGCAACCTGGTAGAGCAGCGGGCTGGTGCCCCAATGAGCAAACTGGTGCCCCAATGAGTGGATTGGTGCCTCAATCAACGGACTGGTGCTCCAATAAGCAGACGTGTGCCCAATGAAAGGGCTGGTGCCCCAATGAGTGGGCTGGTGCCCCAATGAGTGGACTGGTGCCCCAATGAGTGGGCTGGTGCCCCAATGAGTGAGCTGGTGCCCCAATGAGTGGACTGGTGCCCCAATGAAAGGGCTGGTGCCTCAATGAGTGGGCTGGTACCCCAATGAGCAAACTGGTGCCCCAATGAACGGACTGGTGCCCCAATGAACGCACAGTTGCTCAAATAAACAGGCTGGTGCCCCAATGAGCAGACTGGTGTCCCAATGAGTGGGATGGTGCCCCAATGAGCAGGCTGGTGCGCCAATGAGAGGGCTGGTGCCTCAATGAGCGGGCTGGTGCCCCAATGAGCGGGCTGGTGCCCCAATGAGTGGACTGGTGCCCCAATGAAAAAGCTGGTGCCCCAATGAAAAGGCTGGTGCCCCAATGAGCCATCTGATGCCCCAATGAGCGGGCTGGTGCCCCAATGAGTGGACTGATGCCCCAATGAAAAGGCTGGTTCTCCAATAAGCAGACGTGTGCCCAATGAAAGGGCTGGTGTCCCAATGAGTGGGATGGTGCCCCAATGAGTGGGCTAGTTCTCCAATGAGCGGGCTGGCGCCCCAATGAGATGGTTGGTGCCCTTTTGAGTTGGTTGGTCCCCCAATGAATGGACTGGTGCTCCAATGAACGGACTGGTGCTCTAATGAGAGGGCTGGTGAACAAATGAGTGGGCTAGTTCTCCAATGAGCGGGCTGGTGCGCCAATGAGTGGACTGGTGCCCCAATGAAAAGGCTGGTGCCCCAATGAATGGACTGGTGCTGCAATGAACGGACAAGTGCTCCAATGAGAGGGCTGGTGCACAAATGAGTGGGCTAGTTCTCCAATGAGCAGAATGGTGTCGCAATGAGTGGGCTGGTGCCCCAATGAGCCATCTGATGCCCCAATGAGCTAGCTGATGCCTCAATGAACGGATTGGTGGTCCAATGAGCAGGCTGGTGCCCAATTGAGTGGGCTGGTGCTTCTAGAAAAGAAGATAGTGCCAGACGGAGCATGTCGACCATGTGTCCCACAACGGACCAAGTGTTCCACAATGTACCAAGCATCTGCAAAGACCAAGTGTTCCACCATGGACCAAGTGTTTCTTCACAAACCATGCGTCCCACCACAAACCAAGTGTCCCATCATCAATCATCAGGTCACGCCAAGGTTTATAGAGGAAAAGGTTGAAGTAGTGACATTTTAAATGTTGTTCATGTCAGTCCAAAATTTTGGACACTTGAAACATCTCAGGTCACTGGTGAATTGGCTTCTGAATTGCTAGTCAAATCTACCATAAAACTGTGATAATCCTCTAGTCAAATGAGATAAATAAATGAGCCAGGGGATGTCACACCCTCTATCTTTTTGATTACTTCTGCTTGCATAAACGTTGCTTTAGATGTAGGTCAAGTGGGGTCAGCTGAACACTAGCGGTAAAGAGAGTTGATTGCGTCACTTATCTAAAATTTCTACCTGCAAGAAAAAAACTTTAAATCCGTCCACTACTGCGATATCTAAATACAAACAAGTAATAATAAATAAGGACCTAGACTTATTGAATTCACGCAAAAATTGAAATGACTTGAATTCGCCAAAATGGGCAGAGCAACTCAGCACAGCCGACGGTTCTGTTTTACCGCAACCGTATTATTTCAAGGGCTCACTTGAGCAACCTTTGCGCTTGTCCCTTTGTATTTAAAAAAAGATGTGCAAAATTTAACCATATATCGAAAAAGCCTAAATTTCATCGGAAATTTTAACTGTTCCTAAAATTCATAGAAAATATTTAATAGTTGCAAAATTCAAGAAAAGTTGTAAACATCAGAAAATCACTCAAAATCAAGATCTATCGAGAGTAACCTTTTGGTAAACCAAATATCATTCAAATGTTAAAGGTTAATATCAAATCAACATCATATCAGATACCACTACATTTTGTCGACAGACTTTTTCCTGATAGGAGAAACAGCACTAGAATTAATGAAGCATAAAATACTGGCATACGAACAGAACTCCAGAGGAGTGAGGAGTGGCAGGCTAAGGAAGTAGAGAAGGATAATTATTTTTGAGTATTTTTTATAGTTTCTTGAAAATTTGAACGATCTCTGCCAGACCAGTATTCCGGCAACACTGGTCCTTTCTCATGCATTGCAGGGCTGCCAGGTAATTGGAGACCAAAAACGCCAGATCAACCTGTCAAAAACGCCAGATATCGAAATTCGCCGCCAGATTTTTTCAAAAAAACGCCAGAATAACGCCTGATTCCAGTTCCTTTTTTATGCATTTGTTCTAGAGTGAGTGTGAACCTTTCAAAAGGTTTTGTACCCTAAAAATTTGCTTTTGTAAGCAGTTGAAGTATTTGGAAATTTTGTGTATTATTTGTTTGGCCTTTTACTCATATATTTACTAAGTTCGATTTTTTGGCATTTCTTGCGCTTCATTAGCCATGTTTTAGCCAGCGGAAACACAAAATCAATTTTTTTAAACCTTTTTGTTTTTTCCTTAAAAACTCTTCAGTTTCTTTGACATTTGAGTATGTCACTGAAATGAATTGATTTGTCATTCCAATACACTTTGTTTACCATTCAAGCATACATTTTTTCATCCCAACACACTTTCTTTACAATGCCAACACATTTTTTCCAATCTAGCGCATTTTGCTTGCCCCTTTTTCAGCTACAAAAGTATCTTCTATTTGCTAAAATCTTCAAGCTTACCAATACTAGTTTCAACGGCCCAGCACTCTTATAGTAATTATAAGATTTTAATATCAGAATGTATAAATGATGATTTTTTTCCTGCTTCAGAACGAACGAGATGGGCCAAAAATGGTCACATTATTTTTTGTAACTAATGCTGTAACTTTGAGCTCTGTTATGCTGAATTCTGCTAGAACAGTGTGACACTACTGTATTTCTACAAATCTTACAAATCAAAGAAAATACGCCAAATTTCACGATTTTCAGTTAAATACCGCCAGAAACTTGTCAAAATGTTCTTCCCCGCCAAACAGAAATTTCCCAACGCCAGACTGTAACGTAAACCGCCAGAATACCGCCAGATTTTTCCGTCCCGCCAAATAAAAAATCTCGCCGCCAGACGAGGCCTCAAACCGCCAGATACACCAAAATCTGGCGGGCCAAACCGCCATCTGGCAGCCCTGATGCATTGGAGTCATTGTTCGTTCCACGACGGAGAGACGGATAGATAGACAGACAGACCGCCAGCTCTCTCTCTCCCTCTCTCACACACACACACCTACACACACACTGTGGTCGTGGGTGGTTCCGATTCCCATACATCCACTCTCGTTGCCTTGATTATCCACTGGAGCACCATCACCACCAACAACATCATCCTCGGGCTCTTCGATCTGGCCGTCTCCCCCTCCAGCGTTACTCAATCATTCAACGGCTCCTCAAAATCGTGCTCGTGGGGGAATTCCCTACATTCCTTCCTAGTTTTTTTCAGCCGCCGAGTATCACGTGCGTTCGCCGTGGTCCTCACCAAGTGAGCTGGAAGCCAATCGCGGCATCATTGGGACCACGGGCATCCATTGTCCGCCGTGAAGCCCGTTGGGCCGTAATTCGGCTCTCGTCTCGGGAGCCATAGAGGTGACTGACGAACATCGGTTTTAGGCCGCATTTTTGCGCTGCGGCTGAACCGTTTGGGAGAGCTCGTGGGTGAGCTTGTCAATCGAGGATCATGTCAAATATCGCGCAGCAACGCATTCAACGCGAGTTTCGCGAGGTGGTCAAAAGCGACGAGGTGGCCAAATCGGGCATTGAGTTGGCTTTGGCTCACGACGATCTAACCGAATTAGTGGGCACCATCAAAGGACCGCCCGACACGCCTTATGAAGGCGGCACCTTTCAGCTCGAAATCCGTATTCCAGACACGTATCCATTCAACCCGCCCAAAGTGCGGTTCGTCACCAAGATTTGGCACCCCAACATTTCGTCGGTGACCGGCGCCATTTGCTTGGATATTCTGAAGGATCAGTGGGCCGCGGCCATGACTTTGCGAACTGTGTTACTCTCTCTTCAGGCTCTGTTGGCCGCGCCCGAACCCGATGACCCGCAAGATGCCGTGGTGGCTCGGCAATTCAGCGCCGACTACAAGACCTTCTTCAAGACCGCGCAGCATTGGGCTTCGGCCTTTGCCGGTGCCCCGCACGAGCACCCCGACTTTGATCGCCTGCTCACCAAACTGAAAGATATGGGCGTGGACGAAAGCTCGGCCCGCGTGGCCCTGTCCTCCTGCGGTTGGGACATTCATCGAGCCACTGAGCAACTATTCAATTGATCATCATGACCGCCCCTCCCCTCATCCCGTTAAAGTCTGGATGAGGCCGCTTTATTGCCGATCGCATCACATTGATAGACCCTCTAAAGATATCGCGTGAAATTCTTAAATATAGTTTATATGCCAGTCCCGGTCTGACTTCGTGTTGTTCGTAACATCTGGCTCAATAGTGTACGCTCTACTGACGTTTATATGTCTTAATAGGTCCGTTTCCGGTGAGCGTCAAAGTCGAGATGGGTTTCTTCGACAAATTGGCGAACATCCTAGGCATCAAGAAACGCGAATGCAATGTGCTCGTGGTCGGGTTAGACAATTCGGGCAAATCCACCATTTTAAATCATTTCAAACCGGACGATCAGAAGCACTCGGACATCGTACCCACCGTGGGATTCAACGTAGAGAGATTCAAAAGTAGGCCCGTTTATAAGTGTTTGATTGTTGGTGTTTTGTCGCTTTCCATCTGCACATATTTTGAACTATCTCACTCTGACTCGCACCTATCCATCAAATATGCACTTTTGTACACTTAGAAAACTGCTCTTAAGAATACTTTTACCCCACCGAAGCTACGATACAAATTTGAATATTCAGCTTACTTCGGTGAACGGTAATCTTGTCGTAAGTGGCCAAGTGCCTTTGTTATGCACAAATACACAAGGTGGTCTATTGTAGGTATATTCACAACTTGAATCAATGGTATGTTCCAGAGAGTCATCACTCATCAGATAGTCTATCTAGAAGTCCCTACATTTTCATTCGAAAAGAACTGTAAGGAACAAAAAAAAAAGGCTGGAGGGATCATGGTTAGCATGTTGATAAGTATACTTATCTTGTATATTTTTTATACATACTATCTGGGGCGAGAGCATTGATTGTTTTTCTTCGTTCCAATCAATTTCCGATCTGGCACATGAGTTTGGCTAGATTTAGGCATTTGATAAATCCTTAAAGACCCCAAAAATTACTGACTTAAATTTTTGGTCTAATCAAGATCTACAATGTGTAGCTGCTCTTCTTTTTTGCTTCATAGGGGAATTTTACGATGATCCCAATCAATGATGCACATGGAGAGAGCCTTCAATCGAAATTTCGGTTTCCATTACACCTTTCATTTCCTACACTGCGACAGAAGTCACAGAACAATCGTGACCTCATGTTAATGAACCCCTTCTCTCGACGCTTCCTGCATCTTTGCGGTTGTCGTCTACCCAAAACAAAATCCATAAATGATCAGTAGGGACGGGCAAAAAGTGCAAATGCACTTTTTGATACATTTGGTGTTTATTTGCAAGAATTTACCCTTGGTAGCTTTTTGTGAAACAATGATTTTCATTGTACTTTGCCGTTTCCAGCTACCTCTATGTAAATTCTCAGTTCCTCAATTTGTGTGGGGCAAAAGTATTTTTTGTGCAAAATAAATTTCAAGCGCATGGTTTGTCAATGCATCGTTGAAGTAGTTGGGCTTCCAGGATGGGATTTGGTTGTTCAACAGCCTTTTTGGAATTCTAGACATCGATTGAATGTGTACTTCCTTTTTAAGAATTTTGTCAATGCTCTCCTGTTTCAGTGTTTTGCTTGGAAGATATGAGCAAGATTTAGATTATTGATTCAGACTAAGTTTACATAAACAAGACAAACAAGCAAGTATTTTAAAGATGACGTTTGAAAAATATAGATTTTATGTAATTTTAAGCCCTTTTCACCATCAAATTTTCTGTTAAATTAAGGTCCTTACATTGTTACTTTGGTCCATCATTACTCCTTGTTTTTGGATCTATTTTTCCCTTGCTTATTTAGAGCTTTTTGTTGTTTAGTTTTTGAAGGTGTCCATTTTGGTCTCACATTGGTAACATCAAACAATTAATTATAGCGTTAAACTTATTAGTATTTTATTATTTTGAACTTATTATGGAATCATATTAATTTTAACAATTAGCATGTGTAATACCAATTGTGTTAAAGTTTTAGGCAATACCATTGTAGGCATACTTTGATATTTCCCAAGATGCTGCCAATATTATTCGATTGGGAAATGGAACTCAATACCCAACATTCAAACAAACTAAAATTGTCGTAAAGGGGGACACTTTCAGATCATTTTGCTTTTAGCCATTTCAAACACTTTTTGTTGTACTTTCTGCTAGATTTTATGCACTTGTCCCTAGTGATCTGAAACAAGACAAGAAAGGCAGGGATGGGGAGTAATTATAATTGCAATTACAACTACGAAATTTCAATTACAATTACTTGTACTTGTAATTAATTACATTTTTGGGCGAAGTAATTATAATTAATTACATTTTTGGGCGAAGTAATTGTAATTAATTACATTTTTGGGCGAAGTAATTGTAATTAATTACATTTTTGGGCGAAGTAATTGTAATTAATTACATTTTTGGGCGAAGTAATTGTAATTAATTACATATTTGCCATGTAATTGACGAATTTTCAATTACAAATTACCAATTACTTTTCAAAATCTTACTTCCTCAAATTAGCCATATTATTATCACTTTTTCCTTGATTTACTTTTTTTACTTGATTTACTTGTAACTTACCAATCACTTTTTACTTGAAAAACAATTATTTTGTCATCCATTTGCGGCCAATGTGATGCAACGAGCAGGTAGCTTTTGTTACAAAGCACACCCAGGCTTTGATGTTTAAATACTTTTAAAGTGCAAGAGCTTTTGACCATGATTTTTTTGTCAGGATTTAGGGTTTTTCACAACCAAGGGCAGACAAATGAGGTGCAAAAATAAGGTTTAACGTGTTTTCTTAAAAAGAAAAATATGCCTTGTGATTGATGGTATAATATTTTTGATATTTAAGCCGTTCATAAGCTTTTGGTTTTTGTAAATCACTCTTTCATATTAACCTTTCAGGCATTATAAGTTGCAAGTTTTTGCATCGCTATTTTAAAATGACAGATTTGTTTATTTTTCGTCGTTTTGAAAAGGCAAAAGGGTGAAAGAGATGGAAAAATTGTAATTGACATGTAATTGTAATTGAAGTCAATTACATTTTTGGATAATGTAACTGTAATTAATTACATTTTTTGATGAAGTAATTTTAATTGTTATTAATTACATTTTTCAAGTAATTGACCCAACTCTGCAAGAAACTATTGGTGTGTTTTGAGTTGGATTTTTGGCAGTTTTGCTACTTTGGTTTTTAGAGTCTAAAGGCTGACCGCAACTAAACTTTTCAACAGGCATTGGACCTTATCTGCCATAAAATATGGCAGCGCTGGAAACTCGAAATCCAATTTTATAACTATCGATGGAACTAGAAGTCGAACTAGTTCGAGTGTTGCCAAATGGGTCCCTGTTTAGGCTTTTTCAAAAAGCTCTAAACAATCGGCCCTTTTTAATAACCATGAACTTCCGGGTCAAAATGGCAGCACTCCCAGTTTGAAACGCATCACTACTAAAAAGGTGCTGTTGTGTCAATTTTGAACTACATTCTTCACAAAGCCAAAATCCGTTCAAGTAGTTGGACTGCTTAAGGGAACAAAACTGCCAACATGATCCCTTCCTTTGGAACCAGAAGTTGTTTTGTATTTGCTTTGAAAATTTTGAGTTTTCTCATGATCAATAGCACTTGTCTATCAAATTAACACTGGGTGTATCAGTACTAGTTTTCCATACTAGTAGAGTGTGGGATAACGCGGATGACCATTTACAAAAGATCTCCTTGAGCTTTGTCCAGAATATGCCATTACATTTTCTATGGCCCTATGATCAGAATCGTGTCAGTGATTGGACAAAATTCTGTGAAGCAACAAATTTATGTTCAATAATGGGTTACAATACCAGGCAATCTCGTCCAAATGATCGTAAGTAAGATCGTAAGACACCAAAAGCAAAAGTGCCGTCCAAAATAGATATCACGACCCGTTCATGCAAGATTAATTCTGACCCCTGATTTAATTTGTTATGGAAAGTCGGCTACTCAGAAAAAATGGCTCACTGGATCAGTAGATTTGAAAGGGGTTACGACCTCATTGTCATAATGTAACAGAGAGGAGATAAGTAGGGGATAAGTACAAGGTTGTCGCGAATTGATTGAACGATCAGTAAAAACAAAATTCGATCAAAGCAATAAAATCCAAACGAAACGTACCCACTTGTGGTTTTAATGGCCATTCATTGGTTAGGCCTTCACAAAGTAGCGTTTATCAGTGTTAAAAAATGTTCTCTTTTTTGATGATACAAATGACACGACGCCAGGAACGTCATGATTATTACTCATAAAAAATTCTTAGCTCAAAGTATTTTAGCAAAGGCGACGATAAGTGAAGACAACCCTTTAAGTAAGGCGTTCTAGCAGGAGTGTTTGTTTCTTGGTCCAATCTCTATTGGAACCTTGTTTGATGCCCTGACCCGCCAATATTTGTTGCCGATAGACTTCCCTCAATTGATTAGACAAAGTTGGCTGTGGATCTCCGTCTTCGTGGAACTTTCTTCGTCATATCAAGTTTGAGGAACAGCAGTTCTGCTTTTACCGACCTTTTCCTTTCCCTTTTGTGAAGGGTGTGGCTTCGGGCACTTTTTCATGGATGGGCACCAAATATTTGATGCCAGTAAGAGAAAGGCAAAGTAAACTAGACTTCAAACAGTTTGCTTAGACTACTTTTTTGGCATGTCTCGCTCGAAGTGCATGAGTAAAATCTCACAGGATGAATTTCATTGGGAACGTTTTCTGATTCGCAAATGAGCAGATGCGAATTGTTCTTACATCTTGATTGAAGCCAAATCTTAACAACACTATCATTAAGTACCATCAAGTGTGCTCATATTTGACCGTGGTAGGAAACATCACCTCCAAGGTCAATTTTCTTCATGGTCTCCATTCCACGTGACATGAAAGCGTAGCAGCGCATTTCCCGGCGTTTCTTACGCGGATTGGCCCCAAGGAACTTAAGTAGTAGAACGCAGTCAACCTTTGTGTGCGTCGTCGTCACTCGAAAATACAGCCCAATCGAACCTTCTACACACCCCGGACAACACAAAGGTTGGTTGTTGGATGGAAGACTACCACCAAGACCAAGATCGGAAGACGAGAGCAAGTATTTTTAGCTGCGCATTATGGTGGTAGTCGTAGTTGTAGTAGTAGTGTAGCAAGAAATAGTAAGAAACACAAGGTGGTGGAGGGGAGACACGACGAGAAAGAGAGCTTATCCCAACCACACCACTAAGGTCGTTAACTTGATCGCCAAGAATAGAACGGGGCAACATGACGAAGGACGATCAAGGGTGGCTTGCTTTCGTCCTTTTCTGGGGTTGCCTCATTTGAGGCTCTCACTTCCTCGAGGGAGGAAGTTTCAATTGCTCGAGGGATTTGTGAGTTTGGCTTCCTAGCAAAACTTGACAATGGAAAAGATTCATAGCAAGTGTTGGTTAGTCTCCTATTGATTGGATCGGAAATGATCCTGAAAAACAGATTTCTTGGTTCCATATTTTGAGTGATCATTTGGACGAGATTGCTCTGAACGGAGATAAGTAAATATCACAGTGAGTGCGAAGTGTTTGGGTGATTTGATGGTTGAAGATCCTTCAAAATCATCAACTGTCTTCTTCCCTAAAGTAGGTGGAACACTCAGTCTTGAAGCAAGAGACCCTACGAAAGGCTGGTGGTACAAGTTCACCCAGGGAAAGGTTGATCTTCCAAAAGCTGTCAAAAATATCAACTAATGCACCAAGCAAGTGTTTTCGTCAACCTAATCGAGTTGCAAGTTGGAAATCTTCTTGAATGACCGAGGAGGAGTGGGTGGCGGTTGGTTCGTTCCTTCTCCATTCTACATGGAGTGTGCAACGGACAACGAGCGTTGTTAGTCAAGGTGGATGGAGTTGGAAGGAAACTCATTTCCAAGAAGCTGAAAAGACCCCGCAGGTAGACGAAGACAGTTTGTAGGCTCTTGCTCTGAATTCCTTGGCCCTCGTCGGCCTGATTTCCCCGTCCGTTGAAGCAAGGTCCTCTTCGATTTCGGCCTTTGGCCGTGAACCAGTGTTCATCATGGTGAAAAAGTTGGGAGTGCGTTGGTTGCCTGGCATTCCCTTCCTCGATGAGCCACGGGTCAGCCATGCTTTCGCTGGGCGAGATTTGCCCCCGATGACTCTGGAATCAGGAGGTAGAAAACCAGTTACCATGGGGTTTGAAACCGCTCTAGTTCTCGTTCTGGCTCAAAATACAAATGTGAATCTGGCTGAGGGAAATACAGGTCAGTAATTCGCGAACCAAGATGGAATTAGCATGACTGTGGCATGCTCAAAGAACGCATAAGCACGTTTTTCTCTTTCATTTAGATTGAATGAATGTTGACAGTGCCTAAATACACGAATTTGAACCTCTCTTTTTAGATCGCAATGTGGGCTTCACGGCCTTTGATATGTCTGGGCAGGGTCGCTACCGAAACTTATGGGAACACTACTACAAAGAGTGTCAGGGCATCGTGTTTGTGGTGGATTCCAGTGATAAACTCCGCATGGTAGTGGCCAAAGATGAGTTAGACATGTTGTTACAACATCCGGACATTCGATCGCGCAAAATTCCCATTCTGTTTTTTGCTAACAAAATGGACCAACGCGAATCCATGTCAAGTGTTAAAGTGTCTCAAACTTTGGGCCTAGAGCGCATAATGGACAAGCCTTGGCATATTTGTGCGAGTAATGCTGTCACCGGCGAAGGCCTCCATGAAGGAGTAGAATGGCTCACGGGACAAATCAAAGAAAACGTTGAACGCTCATAGAGGATTGAATAACGCTCATTGTCGCGGGCCAGAGACTAAAGAAACAAACGACAGGAGCTCATGACGATGATGATGATGATGATGACAACAATAAATTTGATCATCGTTGTATCCGTCTATTGTGCATTGCTACCGTCCAGTGCTACCGTCCATTGTGCTTCAAATGTGTACAATTTCAAAGATGCACATAATACAAGAAAATTCGTCTAGTACTTAGCGTTCAAAAACTGGATCAAGCAAAATTGCCGGTATCGATCGAAAATCGTTGGGTCCATATTTTGATTTGTTGAACCCGGCAACTTTTTGAAGCGGACATGCCTGAAAGCCTCAAAACATATGTGGAATACAAACTGATTTCAAAGCAATTAGTCACCACTTACAAATGAGGCCATTGTGATTACAAGCTGTGTCATTCCGTAAAGATAAGTAGGTGGCATTGATTAATTCGGGTGACTCATAGCACGGTTACTTGATTTTTCGGCCTTTATTTTCATCGTTGGCACCATGTCAATTGACCCAATCAAAGATGAAATTTCAAAATTGATCGCAAAGAAAGCCTGATGATATGGGACAACTTGAACTTTTAGTAAAAAGTGTGCATATCTGGTTTGCTTTGAGAGCCACTTTGGTAAATTTCAATTGTTTACGCCTTTATTTGGGACTTTGAGCATTGAATTTGAATACATATGTTTTGATAATCGAAAATTCACGTTCCCATTCATGAATGCAGGACATAAACCATTCAATGATGTATTTAAGGTACAATAGAAGATCTCTTGGTTTAGACATAAGAAGAGCAGAGAGAGTCTTGATTATAGTATATTATATTTTATTCTCTGACACAGAAATGTGTATATGAAATAATTTGGCAATATCACCGATTGGGTGAAGTCAAAATATTTTTTTTCTTTCTTGAAACTATTAATTTTTTGAAGTTTGAACTACTTCTGGAAGTGTGTTCCAATCAGGGTTGGGGAGTAATTGTAATTGCAATTACAATTACGTAATTTCAATTACATGTAATTGTAATTAATTACATTTTTGGGCCAAGTAATTGTAATTAATTACATATTTGCCATGTAATTGACGAATTTTCATTTACAAATTACCAATTACTTTTTACTTGCAAAACAATTATTTTGTCAGCAATTTGCGGTCAATGTGATGCCACTAACAGGTAGCTTTTGTTACAAAACACACCTAAGCTATGATGTTTAAATACTTTTAAACTAAAATAGCTTTTGACCATGATTTTTGTGTCAGGAGATAGGGTTTTTCACAACTAAGGGCAGACAAATGGGATGGAAAAATAAAATTTTGAAACATCGTCATACTTGATATATGTGTATAAAGTTCGTGCTTTCTGGAAAAGAAAAATATGCGTTGTGGTTCATGGCATAATAGCTTTGATATTTAAGCCCGTTCATAAACCTTTGGTTTTTGTAAATCACTATTTCATATTAACCTTTCAGGCATGATAAGTTGCCAGTTGGTGCATCGCCATTTAAAAATGGCACATCTGTTTATTTTTCATCGTTTTAAAAAGGCAAAAGGGTGAAAGAGACGGAAGGATTGTAATTGACATGTAATTGACATGTAATTGTCATGTAATTATCATGTAATTGACATGTAATTATCATGTAATTGGCATGTAATTGTCATGTAATTATCATGTAATTGACATGTAATTATCATGTAATTGACATGTAATTATCATGTAATTGACATGTAATTATCATGTAATTGACATGTAATTATCATGTAATTGACATGTAATTATCATGTAATTGACATGTAATTATCATGTTATTGACATGTAATTATCATGTTATTGACATGTAATTATCATGTTATTGACATGTAATTATCATGTAATTATCATGTAATTGACATGTAATTATCATGTAATTGACATGTAATTGTCATCTAATTATCATGTAATTGACATGTAATTATCATGTAATTGACATGTAATTATCATGTAATTGACATGTAATTATCATGTAATTGACATGTAATTGGAATTGAAGTCAATTACATTTTCGAATGATGTAATTGTAATTGTAATTAATTACATTTTTCGACAAAGTAATTGTAATTGTAATTAAATACATTTTTAAGTAATTGACCCAATTCTGGTTCCAATCTTTGGCCACTCTTGCAGAAAAGAAATTTCTTCTTATCTCTTATCACTTTCGAATGACAATGTCCGTTTTGGTTGAGCTTCTTGCGACCCTGGGATTAGTGGCTCTGCACCGCTCTGCACAGTCATAACTGAGACCCTTCATGCCATTGATCATCCTGGTAAATTTTCTTTGGATAGCCTCGATCCACAGAGTTCCTAGAGAGGAGACGCTAGGGCAGACAGGCCTAACATTTTGTTGGACAATTTTCAGGCCCCAGCTGACCTTTGGCTGTGACGTTTTCCAATCAGTTGTGCCCAGTTCGTTTGTAGGGTTGAAGTCATGGTCACTTGTTCTGCCTTAAAATGCCCCAATCGTTCAGGGCCTGTCAAGAATAGCCCGTCAGACCAGAGGCAAGATTCTGCACGTTAACTTCACATTATTTAATCGCAACATTTCAAAACGAGCACAACTTTGGCATGAAGGGAAATTCGTTTGTTTGGGCGCAACTTAGGTAATAATCTTCGGAAATATCAAGTTTTAACGTGCAACCTTTGCTCTTCAACAGCCGTAACTCTTCCAACAAAATTTTCCGTATATCCGCCCTGTACCTCGATCTAATTAATATCCTTCTTCAGGTAGGGAGCCCAAACAACACCTCCATAATCCAAGTGGGGTAGGATGTATGTTTGGTACAATTTCATCATAATTTCACCTCTATGCCATCATCTCTATGCTTGAAACTCCTCCAGATTTGTCCCATGATTCGATGGCAGGTGAGAGAGGCCTTTTGGCAATGCTTGTCATGCTTATGGTCAGGTTTTGTTATTTTTTCTTAAGGTTTTATTTGATGAAGTTGGGCTTCAAAGTGAATTAAAGCAGAATATTCTTTCTTTAACGTTTTGCTCAATCTTAAGCAAAGAAATAAATGTCTTTTGGGATAAGTGGAAGAATGCCAGTCACTTGTATGTATGTTTTTACTCGTAGGTAGTTTGTTACTTTTCAGAGATTAAATGGAGAGGAAGTCCATATGAAGTAAAAGAAAGAAGTTAAAGGCAACAAAAACGAAAAAGAAAGATGAGTCTACTCCGCTTCACTTTCAAGACGGAATTACAAAAAATATCATTTTATCAGCTTGTTTCCTCAATTTTGAAGCAAGGAAGTAGTCATCCCTATGAAGTAATAAAGAGTAACTATCGAGTTTTTTATTTTTATTTTTAGCGTTATTTCTGAGATTTGATTGCGATCAAGTTCAAAACAAGATTTAAAAAGAGAAACAAAACTGGATGAGATGGGCTTTAAAACATGCAGATATGTTCAGCTCTTGCCAATTTTAAGGCCAAAATTTTTGCCACCACACCGAGAAGCTCTCATAGACAATTTGTCAGGTAGCTGACCAGAATTAAGTCCTGGATCACAAAAGATTAAATATTTTCATAGTTTCAAAACGGAGAATCATGGAGACTTATTCTTGCTGATAAAAATATTTTTGATTGCCTTGAATTGTTTTTGGACGTGTCACGCCAACCCATACCGCACGTGATGTAAACCCCTGCTCACCAAAATTGCCTCAACTTTTTTGTTGTCTCAATAGAAGAAAAAACTTTATCACATACGTAACTTCATTTGAAAAGGTCATATTTCCAAAAAATAACAAGTGTCGTTAACTCTGAATTTCGTCATGAGGGGTACTTGATAGACCTGATCTTTGAAATGGATCTTAAACAATTAGTACTATCATGATTGGTCATTGATGAAAAGATTTGAACATTGTTTTCCAATATCACATTTTAAAGGCAGATCGGAGGTTCGAGGAATCGCCCCTGAACAAGATGTTCCAATTTTTCTCCGGCATACGAAGTCAACGGTGAGATTTCGCACACCACACTCGAAGAATCTAGAGCCGGACCATTGGCAGGCTCTGTAGTGACAATTTTCCCCCCAGCTCGCTCAACAAATTTGCGGTGCAAACTAAAGACGGCCTCCCTCGCCGTCGTAGGCGTGTCCTTTTTTCCAAGGCCGTCGGCATTTTTCAGCGGACTGAACTCCTCGTCCCTCCGACACTCCCAAACTAGGAACGAATTAGAGAATTGGAACACGTCGAATACGAATTTTTCCAATTTGATTCCATTGGGCTCTGTTGGTTGCACAACGCGTCCATCTGCCAAATGAGGGATCTTTTTTTTGGCCACGTGTTGGGGAAGGGCTTTTAAGATTTCATCTGAACAAACTCGGCTTAAGAAGTCGACCGCAAAAAAATGGTTGCAAATATTTCCGGCTCGGAACGTTAGTTTCCCGTCGGGATTTCGTAGTTCCGATGTTTCCACGCTAATTTCACTATACTCGACGACTTGTACTTTTCCATCGATTCGAGCTACCACGCCCACGGCCTCCTCGGGAAAGGATTTTTCCACCACCTTATTGGCCGACTCCACGCCACTTTGAATGCATTTGCCCATAAAGTAAGGATCCGCCATTTTCACCAGCACATTGTCCACGCAGTAAACGTGAACGTACTTGATGCCTCGTCTCATCATATCCTTCAGAATTCCTTCATGTCGCAACGCCCAGTAGAGACCTCCATTGCCATCGGGAGCTCGAGCAACTCGTTTGGGTGAAGCCAGCAGAATTCGCCCTTGAAAGTCGTAACAAGGGACCATTCGTTGCTCGAAAAGCACCAAATTATCCTTGTTCATCCCGAAGTAGTCGTTCTCGGCGAAGAACTTGGCAGTGGGTTCTTTGGTGTGTTCGCTCGTCATGATGTACAACGGTAACTTTGCCGTCACTCCACTCATCTGTTCAAGTTTGAGTATCCTCTCGACTTGGATCTGATACAGGGTTTTCTTCGAAGGCAACCCGATGTTGAACATGCCCTTCGGATCAGGGGATCCTAATCGTGTGCCTTGACCCCCTGCCAAGCAAATAACGCCCACTGTTCCTTTGGCAATTGCGTCCAAAGCCACCCGTTCCAAATCTTGCAACTCTTCAGCGGATGTGGAGTTGAGAGAGAAGTAGTGGCTTTCTTCGATGGGACTCATCTTGTCATCGATGGATTCCAAGTCTTCTGGGGGCTTTTGAGTGGCCTTCTGAAAGCTTTCGTGGCATTCTTGAAAATTAATGCTCTTAATATCCTCCAACAAGGGTTGTTGCTCGAACGATGACAGTCCATCCACGAATTGTGTCAAGTGGGATTGATGAAATTGATCACATGTTCGTCTATTTCCGTCTTCCATTTCGCCTGAGGTTTGAAAAAGAAGTGGGGAGGTTTCTAAAACAAGCGACACATACAAGCAACACCGTCGGCGTCAATAGCGCACGTAAACTCCAATCGCAGACACGGTGAAAAGTCCCGACCGCATAAGCCTCAAAACTGTCAAATCAGCAATGACTTCTCCACACCGCTACAGGGCTGATAAAAACTCGAGTCACCTTTTCGGCAAGACGAAAGGTTTGTTTAGGAGTTCAACCACTGATGCAAACGTGTACTAGGAACGCACGGCTACGGCTACCTCCGTGTCTTCCGCTACCCTCACGGTGCGGTGCCAACCAAGCACACTTTTGCCATAAAGCAAGAAGAGGCTCTTCTTTCTTTCTTTCTTTCTTTCTTTCTTTCTTCCTTCCCTGGGAGAAAGAAGGAGCCACATTGTCATGAAATGATTGCTCGTCCATCCGTGCCTAGTAGCCGCCTTCTCTTTCCCTCCGCTTTCGCCAGTAGCAGAGTCAAGTTTCCAAGCCATCGTACTGTCGTACATCGGCCTGTTGGTCGAGCCATGGATATACTTACAGCATGGATATACTTACAGAAGAGGATGCGAAGACAGCTGTTTGTTGTTGTTTTTGAGAGCCCAATGAGGCCCTCTGGAGTGAACGATAGGGAAGTGTTATGGACTCAATATTCAATATTTTATACTACATCAGTGAACAAATTGTCTAGACATCATTCTAGTTTGTGTTTCTGTCTCTTAGAGATAATTAAATGCAACCCACTCTTGGGTAAATCACGTTCACCACTCATTATCAACCCTATTCAACTTATCCTGAAATACCAATGGTTTCAGATTATAAGTACCAAACAACACCATCAAAGCGAAGAATACAGTGCTCCATGAGAGTGATCTGTTCTTCACTGCATTCTGCATGAATAATCAGTGTGAGGGAATCATCAACAACTCAACTATTAGTTGACAAAAAAATTGTTTAATCTCGTGCTTCCTCTCGGTTTGGCTGATCAAAATGTTGATATTTGGCATCTAATGGATTTCAAGGATTTCAGACGATAAAATGCTGACTAAAAATGATGTTTTTATGGGGAAGAGTGTGGATACTGTGGCTGTGAGTTTCATTGTTAATAACATGGCCACAGTTTTCTAAAAAGACGCCCAATCTTCATGAAACTTGTTCGAAGTATAACTGAACTCGTTGTCTGAAGTTGGTATTATTATATTTAAGTTACATATGCATTTATTCGAGATCCATTCTCCATTTTGTGCGAGATATTGGTCTGAAGGAGCTCAGTCTTGACTAATTCCCGAGAACAGAAAGCAGCATTATAAAAATGAATGGTAGGAAAAGGAGCGCTATCTAATGCTGCAACAATGTTCTGAAGCGATGTTTGCTATCAAACACCTATTTCTATCGTTTTTTGGCAATTTCGTTCAAATTCACTGCAGAGCCGCACCGTTTTAAGGGCATCATTGGGCTACGCGTCAGCTGAAGTTCGCGTCCTGTGGTGAGAGGTTCCTGGTCGAGCTAAGCAAGAAAGCCTCGTCTGAGACAGTACACAAAGCACTCACGATCGACGTCATAGCGTAACTATCGTGAAAAAGAAATATGCGATCGAGGTCGAATCTTTCGATTCAAATCCAGGCGCCGGAGCAAGATTTAGAAGAGCACATGTTCTCTCAAATTATCTATTCATCACGAAGCTTATACATTTTTCCAAGTGTTGACCTTATACACAATCATCTTGTCGAGGAACGGTGGTAAATTATATTTGTTGAACGATCAGTTTTCGCTTCGAGTCATAACTAAAATTGTTCGCCTTGAAGATATCGCTTTGGAAAAAGGACTGTAAGTTTTGAATCTTCAAATGACGGGCCTGAAACAAGAACATGTATTCCAATTAGCCTCTATGGGAGCAAGTTTTCTTTGAGCCTAAGAAGTGATAGGAAATCGCGAAATCACGAGACAAAATTGAAACAAGTGGACGAGCGAGCATGAAGAAACGTGTCACGTCTGAATTTTTGTCGTCTGAATAAGCAAACATGGCTTACCTTATCCAAAAGATCGCCTTCGGAGATTTCCACAAGGTCTTGTTCGGTTCCGTAGCGGTTTCGCATATACATGGCTGTCTCTTGCGTCAGTTGTCGTAAAATGAATAAAAGCAACTCGTTGTTGTCCCGCTTGAAAGTCAGATATCGAGCAAAGTTTCTCTTCATCGACTTCATCACCGAATACTTTTGGGTATCGATGAACGATTCCAGCATCACGCGAATGGCCATGTTCACGTCATCCTCATGGACGAATTCCCTGAGATGCATTTTGGCGTTGGCCTCGGCGATGCGAATCATGCTCTCGATATGTCTGACTGTGATGGGAATACTGCCTGTGGCCATAGATTCACGTCTTAGGTCGCTGTACATTTTGGCTACCTTATCTTGGTCCATTTGGTGGAGTTTAGGGTGAACGCGCTCGCGGGCGTAGAGAATGTATTTCTTCAATAAATCTTGCGGAATCTTCTCCACGCCAGCCAGGTTGGTAGCACTCGCCAACGATTGTTCCAGGCGTTCCATGTTATCGTGATCTTCTTGCTCAGCCATGGGATGATTGCGCATATGAGAGCCGACGACAAATTTGGCCAAGTGCTCATCAATTATCGGGTCCACCGTATCTCGAACCACACACAAGATGTCGAAACGAGACAAAATGGGTTCAGTAAGGTCGACATTTTCGGCGAACGTCATGCTTGGGTCGTATCGTCCACCAATGGGATTGGAGGCGGCAATCACCGAGCATCGAGCCTTCAACGAGGTCACAATGCCAGCCTTGGAAATTGAGATGGTCTGCTGCTCCATGGCTTCGTGAATGGAGGTCCGGTCTTGATCGTTCATTTTGTCGAACTCATCAATCAGACACACGCCTTGATCCGCTAACACCAGAGCACCCGCCTCTAAGGTCCACTCTTTGGTCACGGGCGAGCGTTGAACGTAGGCCGTCAAACCCACTGCACTGGCACCCTGACCAGTGGTGAAGATGGCACGGGGAGCGATTTTCTCGGTGTACTTCAGAAATTGAGACTTGGCCGTCCCAGGGTCGCCACAAAGGAGAATGTTCAAATCGCCTCGGACTCGGTGCTTATCGGACTTGTCCTTAGCTTGTCCACCAAAGAGAGCTAAGGCGATGGCTCGCTTGATATCCTCATGTCCGTAGACTGAAGGACCGATGGAGGCAATGATCCGTTCGCCGATTCGCTCGTCTTTGCTCAAGGCCACTATCGCTTTGATATCGTCGTCGGTCAACGAGTTGGCGGCATTGCGCTCATCCTTCACCAGAATGTGGTTGGCCATAACGACGGTGGCAAAAACAGGAAAGCCTTGCTTCGTGTTCAAGGACCCATCGTAACTGTTGGTATAGACGCCTGTGAGTTCGATCTCGTCGCCAGGCTTGCACACATCACACAGATCGCCCAAAAGAAGGGCATCCTTCGACCGGGGTAATCGCCCAGGAGCCACCCGACCCGGAGATTCTTGAATGGTAATCCGTTGGTAGTTCTTGTACAAGGTCTCGACCATATTAATCTAATGAAGAGACACAGATTTAGGAGACGCTTTTTCATGAGAAGCGGCGTTATTGTGACCTACCTCAAACGGTCCTTGGCTTTGGCATTCGGGACAGGTGCCGGGTTTGGTCTCTTGGTTTTGATTTTGGACAAACGGTCCCAAAACGTAGCTGCACTTATTGCAATCGTATTTGATGACCGATAATTGTGGCAACACGCCAGTGGAGGAGGTCACTACACCACTGGTCCGGATCAGTTGATTCAGATGCAACTGTCGGAGGGAACGCAGTTCTTCCACCAAAGGCAAATCCGAAATACGGACGTGAATTTCCTTGGCAATGCGATGGTAATGGGGAAACATGGACATGACCACGCTCTTGGCGGCTTCATCGAAGATCCGCAATACCTCAGTGGGAGCCTCGGGCAGAAAATAAGCCAACACCGAGCATTCCGAGGCCAGGATGTTATAATCCACTTCAAAGCTCGAACGATTGACTGTAAGAAAATTACCCGTCTAAAAGTCCATCCTATCGGGGATCCCATGGCAAAACGCAATCCAATATTCATTCATTAATCATTACCTTCACACATGTGTCGAATTTTTTCTTTGTACAAATTGTGTCCCTTGGCATCGACGTAAGTCTTTAAGAAATTCTTGAATCGATTGGCGCACTCGGTGCGAGGACCAATCTGCGTCACATATTCCCGCACGGGCCGACCTCGCGTATCTTCGAGATTCTCAATGGATTCAATGCCCCCGACTTCATCCGCGTCCATGGCCTCCTCATCTTCATCCCCGCCCTCGGCCGCTCGCTCAGCTAATCGCCGTCGTCGGGCTCGCGGTTCGTCCTCATCGTCGTCGCTATCGCCATAAATGAGTCCGCGTCGCATTCGACCGGGAAATCGCCCTTGGGCGCGATCGCGTCGCCGCATCTCGGCCTCTGCCGCCGCTCGTTCGCCTTCGGACAGGGCCTCCAAATCCGAATCGTCATCCATAAGATTGGGGTCATATCGGTCCAATCCGGGCATGGGTCTGTAGTCGCGTTCCATGTGGTCGCCAAAGAGTTCTTCGCCATCGGCGGCCTCTTCTTCGGGATCGACCGAGGCCAAATCGCCGCCTCCACCCAGTAAATCGCCCTCGTCCTCAAACGGCGGCAAATCTCTTCCGGGAGAGGACGTGGCCGGATCCAAGGCGGCTTCATTGCGTCCGCCCGAACGAGCCGTTCGGCCTGCGGTGCGCCGCCCTCCGGCGGGCGTGGCCGACAGACTCGAGGCCGGCGTATTGGGCGCGTCTTCGGACAGAGATCCGGGCGATGTGACGCGATCCTGCGCAAACCCAAAGGTTCGTGATTAGACCGACTCGTCTATCTATCTATCTATTTATTATCTATCGGTCTATGAATTGGCATACTTTACCAAGTTCGGGTTCGGGTTCGACTTACCGTCATGTTAGGATTGGAGGACTGGGCTTAAATTTCAAGCGTCTCAAGGATCGTGGGTGGACTTGCTTCCCTCAATGGACACGGGAACACGGGGGCGTGCGTGGCTTCTCCTAAGAGGGAGTGGCTGCAAATCAAGTTTGTCTTTCGTTTTTTCACGGGATTTCCGAAGCGGAAAAGTCTCGATCTTGAACCGGAGTAGATGAGACTGAGTAGACTAGCGTCAAGCAGGGCTGCCAGGTAATTGGAGACCAAAAACGCCAGATCGCCCTGTCAAAAACGCCAGATATCGAAATTCTCCGCCAGATTTTTTTCAAAAAACCGCCAGAATAACGCCTGATTCCAGTTCCTTCATTATGCATTTGTTCTAGAGGAGACATATCATGCACTAACCTTTCATCAATAAAGATAGCTGAGTTGAACTTATCAAGCATCCTTCGGGTTGATCCAGTTTAATAAGACACATTTTTCGCACACATTTGCTCTCATTTAGATAAAAAGAGACTTTGAATTTGAGTTTATCAGTAAGACCAAATAAGACAAAAAATAAAGCAAACCACCATCATATTCAAGCTAATAATCATGAGTGTGAAACTTTCGAAAGGTTTCGTACCCTAAAAATGTGCTTTTGTAAGTAGTTGAAATATTTGGAAATATGGTGTATTATTTGTTTGGCCTTTTACCCATATATTTACAAAGTTTGAGTTTTTGGCATTTCTTGCACTTCATTAGCCATGAATTAGCCAACAGAAATGCAAAACTGCATTTTTTACATTTTTTGTTTTTGCTCAAAAACTTTTCAATTTCTTTGACAGTTGAGTTTGTCACTGCAATAAATTGATTTGCCATTCCAATACACTTTGTTTACCATTCAAGCATTTATCTTTTCATCCCAACACACTTTCTTTACAATGCCAGCACATTTTTTTCCAATCTAGCGCATTTTGCTTGTCCCTTTTTCAGCTTGAAAAGCATCTTCTATATGCTAAAATCTTCAAGGTTACCAATACTAGTTTCAACAGCCCAGCACTTTCTTATATTAATTATAAGATTTAAATATCAAGATGTATAAGTGATGATTATTATAAGCGCTACTTTTGGTTGTTTATCTGAAATTGCTGGAAAGTCAACATAAAAAAGAGAAAAACGAAAGAGATGGCCCAAAAATGGTCACATTATTTTTTGTAACTAATGTAACTTTGAGCTCTAGCTCTGTTATGCTGAATTCTGCTAGAACAGTGTGACACTATTGTGTTTCTACTAATCCTACAAATCAAAGAAAATACGCCAAATTTCACGATTTTCAGTTAAATACCGCCAGAAACTTGTCAAAATGTTCTTCCCCGCCAAACAGAAATTTCCCAACGCCAGACTGTAACGTAAACCGCCAGAATACCGCCAGATTTTTCCGTCCCGCCAAATAAAAAATTTCGCCGCCAGACGGGGCCTCAAACCGCCAGAAACACCAAAATCTGGCGGGCCAAACCGCCATCTGGCAGCCCTGGCGTCAAGGGTATTGAACACAACAGAAAAACCGCGGGAAACGACCCCGAATGGTGACCAGATAATTAGTCATAATCGGCCCAAATGTAAAGTTGAAACGACCTCAGACCGAGACTCGTGTGATATAAGGAAATGGATCATTCGACTGAATATCAGGACTAGCTCAGCACCAGCGATCGTGTTTGCTTGGTTCAAGTTGATAAAAATAAGCTGGATCATGGAAGTGTGTTGTTCCAAAATTGAGCGCCAATTTGGTCACCATCTTGAGGCCTTCAGGTCCTTGAGCGGGAAACAATAATAAAACCTATCGTGAAAAATCCAATCCGCCACTGAATCAAACGACCTACCGGGCTGTTCAAAATGATTTAGAATATGGCAAATGTTACTTTTAAGGGGGGTTGCCTGATTCCTAGAAAAAATCTTCTTTAACAAAAAAGCGAGATTAGTACCAGATTAACAGGTTTTGTATAATAAAATAATGCGTACGACCAAAAATGCAGCCACAAAAGGAAGTGCGAGAGAGGCTCCGCGTTCTACTCCACGCCGGGACCCTCCCCAAGGACGCGGCAGCCATCATGAAGTGCTCCCTCGCCACGGTTTACAACGTCAAGAACCTGCTGAAAGAAGACAAGGAGGCCGACTTTACCCCTGGGACCTCGACTGGAAGGCCTCGAACTGCGCGGACGAAGGCCAACCTCACGAAGATGGCGAGAAGGATCCAAGTACATCGAAGTGTTGGACAAGGTCATCATTCCGTGGATGGCTAGGGTCGCAGGCGGCCGGCCCTTCGTTTTCCAGCAAGATGGAGCTCCAGCCCATACTTCCAACGCCACCCAGAAGTACTTGGAGGACAAGGTGGGCATCACGGGATTCTGGCCGAAGACCTTTTGGCCGCCGTCATCTCCGGACCTGAAACCCTTGGATTACAGCGTGTGGTGGCAGATGGAGAGCAAGGTCAACAGAGTGCGCAAGAACAGTCTCGACAACCTGAGGTCCTCCAAAGCCAAGGAGTGGAAGGCCTTGGACAAGAACTATGTGTGCAACGTGTGCGCCGCCCTCCGCCGCCGCTTCGAGAAGGTCGTCGCTGCTGAGGGAAAGTCCTTCCTATAGTCCGTGTGTGTGATATTTCTGGATATTTTTTGTTAATTACACTTTGCAATATTTCCCATACCCACGGAGTTGTTCATGTCGCAGTCAGACCTGTCGAAAATTCTAAATCATTTTGAACGGCCCGGTAGGAACTAATTTTGGATTGGAATCGGATTTATACGAACTTCAGATTTTCATAAATTTTTATTGAAAGGTTCTAATGCCTAATAATTCATAAGTGATGAAGGGACTGTGTCGAAGTCTCTAACACTGGCCGCGCTGGACGTCAGCCTGACCAAGGAGGACGGTATTAGTAATACCGTCCTCCTTGGCCTGACCAATACTACTAAATTTCTTCAGACTGGAAGGCTAGCGAGAGGAATCATCTTTTCAAATAGGCCTTTTGTTTTGAAATTCTTCACTAAAGTACGCTCAGAGGGTGACCGATTCCAGCCCCCAATGTAACAGCAGCTTAGTGTGTAGAAACGGATTATTTTGCAAGAAAATAACTTTATTTGTTGTGAGAATCTTACAGACAAGCCTAGAATAATTTACACATCAAAAAAATATTGCAAGAAAACAACCCCAATCCACAAAATGCAGCTTCTTGAATTAAAGTTTTCCCAAGTCACCTTGCTGTAAAAAAGTAGGACATTCTCCTGAATTCAATGCCATGATTTATACTTAAAACGTTTCTAGTTCAGCAATTGAGGGTTTTAAGGCTCAATGTGAACGTAAAAAGAAAGGAAATGGGTTGAATGAATAAAAGAACATGTTAAAGTTTTATCCCATTGCCTTTTAATTACCATGTTAAGACTGTTAAGAAACAATTTCTTCAGCCTTGAATTATTCAGGTCTTGTTTGCAGAAGTACGGAATTAATCCTACAAGTAATCATAATTCATCGTTAGCCTCCCACTCCAAAAATTCAGTGCTTCTTACCCTGACGTAACAATTAGTAACCAAGAGGAAGGCCAAATTGGCCTTTTCAAAGGCAGATTTGATCATATCCAACCGGTCTAACCCATACCCTTCTTCCCAAAATAAGCTTGTATTTCAATAAATGGACAATCTGGAAAATGTTGAATCAATTATGAGCAAAATCTTGATATTTGAGGGATTTTCCCTTTTCTTTCATTTGTTTAAGCGCCAAGCATCAATGCCTCTCGTTTAACGTGTTTCATGAATTTTCAAAATGCGTGGAAATCCCTTGTACTTCATTGAATTGTCAGGTTGACTTTAGGATTAACCAAGGTTCACAGGCTCCGGGTAACGCGTTCATTCTGATTTTGTCACAAAAATCTCCGGCTCCTTTTGATCAAAGAGTTCTTGTTCATGTCGGCCAGCCTGAGACCATGTGTTCTCGTCATGTTGTTTATTTTGGCTAGATTGGACTTCGACTTCCGAGCGACTTGAGAAGTCCGGAAGTGCCGTCCCAGTTGTAACAGTTTTGCGGGGTTCGAGACATGGCTTTGCCGGTGAATTGGTCGCCTTTGGTGGGCTGGACGGGGCGTGATCCGAAGGTGGTGTCGGTGGAATGCTCGGTGGTGACCGGCTTTGAACCGGCCGCCCAGCGCGAGGTTCACCACCGATTGGGCGTGCCAACCGCGGCCATCGTGCCTCATCAGGGACGCGTTATTTTCGATATCGCGCTCACTCAAGTGTCCGAGGTGGTTATTATTCTTAGGGTCCTTTGACCGTTTATTTGCAAGATAGCCTTGCCCGTAGCCTTAGTTTAGTTCTTAATGAGCAACATTACCCGTAAAATGAAGGCCAGATAGGCGATCATCTCAATCTATGGGAGTTAGTAATTGCAGACGGGAAATGTGACCCCAGCAACACTAGCTGGAGTAGTGAGGGAGATTCTTGGTTAGAGCGATCTTTTTTTTGCTATTATGTTCGACAAAGTTGAGTCTCTCAATACTCCAAAGACATTTTATTTGTTTACCGTACCCTCGAGTTGAGCACTTTTCTGGCTCAATATTGCTTGAAATGAACTTTGGGTCACCCAACCCGTCTGGGCCAATTGATTTTTTCTTTGATCGTGTCTTTAGGTTCTGTCATTGCGCACCATTGACAACGCCTGGATCTTGGTGGGTGTCATACCGGAAATGGATCTGACGGGTCCAGAGGTATGTAGAAAAAAATATCCTTATAGCCTGCTTGAGGGATCCAAGAAACAGTGGGGGTCTTGAAAGGGTTAGGCTAGAGCAGGGATTTTACCTGCTTTTTTGATCCAAGGCCCCGTGGAACCGCTAGAAAAGGCCGGTAGCTTTTGAAATGTTGATGTCATTGCACTTTTCGTTCGCTCGTGGAGCCAGTGTACCTTCATGAATGGGGAAGTTCATGGGTGATCCGAAGCACTGATATTTTCGTGTTATTTTACCGTCTTCCCCTCTTACATCATTTGAAAGTAGATTCATTGAGACATTATATCTTTTTAGTCACACCATATTTCCTTTCCTTCGGCAGACTGAAACTCTCGATCGTCTCATAGCCCTACTGCCCGATCTCGATTGGTCGCGGGGTTTGGCTGCTTGGCGACGGGTATTTAATCGACCTCATTTGACCTTTGACTCGGATCTCGGGGTTGAGAGTGAGCCAGTCAAACGCGTCAAGGTCACGGAGACTGAGACTGAGACGGATAGCACCCCATTGGACCCTATTCCCGCCTTTCGTTGTACCTGTTACCGAACGGGAAGTGGACATGCCTTCAGTTCCATGGATGCGGCCAAAGCCATTGGTGGTGCCATTCAAGACAAGTTTCAATGGCGTGTCCGAATGAAAGACTTCGACATTGAGGTAGTGGTCAACATCGACATCAGTCAGGTCTACTTCAGCATCGGACTCACACACGTTAGCCTCTTTAAACGCAATATCGAGCATTTTGGACCCACCACTCTTCGGGCCACAATCTGCAGTTCGTTGTTGAAATTGGCTGATATTCAACCCGGTGATATTGTTGTCGATCCCATGTGTGGAGGAGGATCTATTCCTATTGAAGGTTAGTCCATCCTCCTTTTAGGTTTTAATCCCCGGGATGCTTTAGTGTTTTCTTTGCCTCAATGATAGGGGCGTTAGGTTATAAACAGGGCTTCTACTTGGCGGGTGATTACCACGATTTAGCTTGCGAGCGAACGAAAAGCAATATACGAGCTCTTGTTACTCGGAATGCCGCAGGTCTACCAATGGATGGATTTCAATGGGATGTCACCTCCATCCCGTTGAAGACAGCCAGCGTTGATGTTTTTGTGACCGATCTGGTACGGGTCTGAATTTTAATTCCGTCATGGCAGGAAAAGGTCAAGTGCTCTGCTTTTTTGGGATTTCAGCCTTTTGGAAAACGGAGCGGCTCCAAGGCCGATAATCGGGTGCTTTATCCAAAAGTCCTTTTGGCCATGGCCCGTGTGGTCAAACCCAATTCGGGTCGGGCAGTTTTATTAACCCAAGATAAAACGTCCATGTTCAAGGTTGGTCTTTGGGATTTCTATAATTTGTTCTTTGGAAAGCAAGAATAACCTTTCTTCAATTTCTGTTTTCTCTAGAGTATGGGAAAATTTAACGCCTATTGGAAGACCACCAAACAGTCTTACTGTAATATCGGAGGATTAGCTGCTTTGGTATTTGAGATGACTCGCACAGACAAAATGCCCGATGAGTCATCGTCATAATTAACGTCCTCGGGATTTTAGAACTTTGCCAATGAAACCATTGCCGTGCAACGTTTGACGATCATTTGGAAAAACTCTTGGTGGAATCCGTATAGTTCATGTAATTTATCGTTTTGGTTTTGTACTAAGATAATTGAAAATGTACCGCACCAACAGCAACTGTTCCAAATTCATGGTCTGCAGATTTTTCTGCATTTTGAAATCTTCGCGAAATTGTTCTCGTTGCCGCCGCATCCTCTAAATTGAAATGGCTCGCAATCGTCAATCGATGGATTAAAATAAAACCGGGTCTGATTTTGAGCACACGAGCCCATGCTCAAGGGCAACAAACAGATGTTTGTTGGAGTTGAGGGCTGGGTCCGTAGAGTAGGATTTGCAATCATGTCTTCCGCATGAGAAGAGGTGCATTTCATCATGCACTCTAATTCGGAGAAGAAGTTATTTTGATTGCCTCCACACCCGCCGTAGAGGAATTGGAAGCAAAACCCGTTGTGGTGATAAAATCGAGGCAGCCGTTGAGGACAGGGCCCAGCCTCTGCTCGAAGGTGACAAGCAGTTTGATTGAAAATGATCCCGTTGCCCGAGGACATGGTCGGATCATGGTCGCTTAGAAGTTTGGACTCTTGAAACGGTTGCAATATCTCCTGACCTGTAGGATTGATGACATCGGTGCTGGCCCGGCAAGCTGCTTGGCATTGGCTGAAATAGAAATGATCGCAGACATTTCAAAGTATCTTCAATTGAAGTTCATGAAAAATGAATATTTCAAGAGGCAATAATATAATACCCGTTTGATAAACTACTGAAATCAGAAAATCTTCCATTTTTGAATGCTGAAGGGATGGATCATTTTTCAATAACTGCTTGCCAAATACGACAATTATCTCGAGACTTGCAATTTTTTCACGCGGGGAGATGAAAATTATTCGTAGGTTTTGTCGAAGTCTATGTAAACGTATAGTTGTTCTTTGGGTGGGTTTTTCATCGCTACCTACTGGTATGGTGAAGCAAAAAGGTCCGACGCACTAAGTGAGATTCAAACTTGATTCTTGTGAAGAGGAGGAATGTGTGTTCGTGGTACGCACTCACACACTTTAGTCCATGATCTCATCCTACCTTATATAAACCCCCTCCACTACTTCCATGTACTTTTACGTCTTGGACAAACTAAGCAAACGTAGATAGGCTTGATTCAATCCAGATTGTGAGGAGCAGCTTAAGAAATCCAAATAAAGAACCTCCCCTCCCCGCCTCCCTCCCTCCCTCCTTCCCTCCTTCCCCATGCCTGCATACATGCTATGGTGAGCCAATGTTCTCATTAGGATCTGCCCTAATCGGGGGTTCATTTGGAATGGCTTCCTATTTGAGCTTGCACCTTCCAATGATGCCCTCGAATCGTCGTCGAATTGGACGCGAATCCGTAATTTTGTAATACGTAGCGCCACTAGCCAATCATAAAGGTTTTTTTCTTCAGTTTTCCAAAGTGATATTTTTGTTTTGGACGTCAAACGTTCCTGAAATAGTTTGAGATTTGATCACATCAGTGAAACCTCCATTGCCAAAACAAGAAGCACCCTTGATCTTAGACCCTTGATCTTTCTCCCTGAACTCAATTCAAGTTCACTCACTTTGCTGCCCCAAAGACCTAAGACAGATGGTTAAGGATGTTTAGCTTTAAAGATTTGCCCGGACTTCACAAGGATGAGCTGCTTCGATCGATGAACAATCTAGTCGCAAATGCCTCTATTGTCCAATTCAAGAAGTGTTCTCGTGTCAGAAATAAAGTTTGTAGTATGTGGGATGACAGAGCTAGGACAGACCTTCCTGGTGTTGTCCTACAGTATGGTTGGTTACTTGTAGAAGTGAGAAACGGGTATTCGTTTTCAAACATCGAATGAGTCATCCATTCCCAGCCAATCATGCATGATTTGATGCCGGACAGTGAGTGAGTGGTTCGATGCGCAGAACAACTTCAAGCCGTTTGTGCAGAGGTTGGCCCAAGTCCCGAGTAGGCAACCAGGTCTTTTGTCTGGTATAAACCGGCAAAACACGTACATCAAGATTACTGGTGAATACTAATCCATATTGCTCATAGAGTTCGTGCCTAGATTTGCCTGAGATATGTCAAACCTGAGTGTGAGAAAATTGTTCTCGTTGCCGCCACATCCACTCCAAGGAAATGAGCGACAGTTCCTAATATCCGAATCATAGAACCACCTCTCAATCTTGGAACCACAAGGACCAATAACTGGGCGAGAATGGCACCACTTTGGTTGTTCGTTTTGTCCAGCCTGAAATACAAGCAGAGCATTCGCTAATCGGAGGAGATTACTTCACATGAAAAACTTTGATCATTCCTAAAGTTGAGACCATGACATCACACTTGGTTCATCTGAACTCTGCGATTTTTGGCTCAGGCTCTCTACCATAATGACACGCACACGTGTTTTCAAAATGTGTCAGAATGATGGCTAAATTAGAAGAAAAATGGCTCTTCTTTTAGAGCTTTTATGGCAAGGAATGTGGTAATTGGATTTGGAGCCAAGGTGTGTCCCAAATACCATTTGAATAGCACTTTTTTGTGGACCCCAAGCTATTTCTACTTGTTTTTCTAATTGCCACATCTTGGTCTCCACTTTTGATGAGGAAATAGACGTCGTTCCTGATGATCTCAGTGGAATTCTTCACTGGCTCAATTCATTTCATAGAAAACTCGACGCATTTTCTCACGCCAACCATGAGCACGAAAATATTTGGTTCCTCACCTGGTTCAGTGAATCGACCGTGGTTCTGGCCAAAGTGATTGGGACGTGGGCTCCGTTGATGTCTCCATGCTCTTCGAAAAGGTAATCATTTTCGGCCTCCAAGTCCAAGATTCGTTTTCGCAAAACTAAAAGGCTTGCGTTCAATATTGACCAATGGTCCTCAATCTGACCTCTGAGCACGATGAAAGACGTGATAGAGGTCACGAGGGCACTTAAAATCAAGGCCAAACCAATGGCTCCCAGAACAATCACTGATTTGGGAACTGGCATGACCAAGAAGGAAATTGCAACTGGCCCCGAAAGTTGTCAATTTGAGGGAAAGCCCTCATGGAAGAACGTCATGTCAGACGTTCGACACCGCTTGTTGGCAAGGCAGTGGTGACTCTTGTCGGTTGAATCCGAGGATTTTTATTGTCAGGGTGGAGTCCGTAAATTTGGTCGTAGGGTTGTTGGAATGAGTAAGGAGCCCGAAAAAAAATCACTTCATTGCCAAGCAAAAGCTCGAAGACAATTGCACGAAGGGTTGCTTATAGACTTATCACCTTCGCCTGCTCTCTACGCCCATTCACTTTTCCCCTCTAGTGAAACTTAATTTACAGAGTAGTCTCACAAAGCTCAAATGCAAAATATTGCCTGAACAGTATCCTCGTAACAAACCATTGATCAAGTCAGCACTTTTGTTGAAATCTTATGAACAACGAGCGCATTATTCCCCGCCCCCAGAGAGGGGCGTATGGGCCTCTCCAAACCCTGATTGCTCTAACTCACCGGAAATTGATTGTTTTATCCTGCCTACGAAGATACTGCCCTTGTTGGATGTGTTTATGTTTAAGAAAGAGGTCTGCTTTTGGGTGCGGGAAAACGGCAATCACGACAAAGACGATGTGGGTGGAAATGGAGGAAAGGCAAGAACACGAACGAGAGGGAGAAACCGAAGAACGAGAACGAGGAGGAGGAAGAGACGAAGAAGAAGGAGGAGGAGGAGGAGGAGGAGGAGGAGGAGGAGGGTACTCTTGTTACTACTTTAGTCAAGCCATCCGACGAGTCATACTTTGGTGAACGATGTTGTACACAAAGCGCTCGATGAACCTCCTTGGACAGTCCATCTGGATCGTTAGCCTCCATTTCCATAAATTAGCTTCATTATGCCTAGCCATGTTCATGGAGCATTCTTGAAGTTATTGACCGATAGAGGGTTTTAAAGTCAAACATGTCCCTTGGGAATAGTCACAAGTAAGTCCATAAAATCTGACATAGGCTGTCCGTTGCCATTCAATAACATGAGGGTTACTAGGCAAGCCCTGAATTTGAGCCACGTCGGGGGATGACCGGTTGTGGTATGAATGAAAAAAAGCCTCTTCAATCCCGTCAATAAGTATATATTCGATTTTCAACTCCTCAATTGGTTTTGATGCATTTTTCCTCGTGCACGAAGTCAACCCATAAATTCCATCATCGAGCATTAACTTGATTGCTCATAATGCCATCTCAATTTTGGCATAGATCCGTCGATTGAAGGCCGTGTGGGCGAAATACCAGTATGTTGAACGTGTGATTTACCATATCCATTTATGTATCCACGAATTTCTTTAGCTTGAGCAATCATCACTATAATCAATGTTCCTTCTTAATCAAACTTTCAAACCTGAATCAGGTCAAGAGCCAAAATAGCATTTTGAAAAAGGTATCTGAGATTAGTCATCTTTGGGAAATGCGTTAGCGATCCTATTGGCCAACCCTATTTGAGGAAATGGTTTAGACTAACAAGTCAAGTAGATCGCTTGATTATGGGCCTGAAAATTGAAGTGTTGGAACCGATTGCTCGGCAGCTTATAATTCTGGCAAAAAACTTACGCATTTTAAGCCAAAAAATCCTAAATAGAGATAAATGGAATTGCGAGTGAACTGGCGAAGTAAGTATTCGCACACGTAGCGAATGGCTGATCAACTTTGTAATAGGAGGTTCATTTTTATGTGTTTAGCCATCTTGGAACCGAAAAACTTATGTCCTATGCTTAAATTTGAACCATTGATGATTCTCTTTCTCTCTAAATGCGAGTCGTTTGTTTTGTTTGAATTGACCTTACATTTTTGAAAGCATGAGCTTTTGAACAATCACTTGCGAATGTGATTGTTATTCGTGTGTTGACGAGTTCCCGTCCCATTGGGCGTTCCCGTGATTTCCTGTCTGTACGTCAGAGAGGTATTATGAACATTGAATATTTGCATTGGAAAGCCAAGAAGTATCTCTTTCTTTCTTTGTGTAAAATATTCTTGATTACGTCAATTGCTTTAGCTTGTTCATCTCCAGAAATTTTGATTTGTATGATATGTTAATTAGTGCTTTTAATCCAAAATGCCTGAAATCGCTTCCAAGTTCAGACTCCCTAACTATGAGTCTACATTCCAAAAGAACCACCAAGGCACCCGTTGTCAACCTTGAAAACAATTGTAATAGCTATTTACGGGCACCCGTTCTTTTTAAGAGGAGATCACATTGAGTTTTAAGGGGCTAATGGAATGATTTCACCACCAGCTGATCTAAAATCAATCTCAAATTTTATTGGTTCTCAGATCTTGTAACAATTCTGTATGCCCAAGTAGTTACAAGAAAAGTCGTAATTTAATTTGAAATATCCCGAATTCGATTGCCACTAACTCTAAAGTCTTTTGCGTTTTAAATTTTTCACAACTAAGCATGGGAATGCATTAGGAGTCTAAGCAAGAAAAATCATCAATATTTTATAGCAACCCAATGAGCTCTTGCTGATTGAAAGTGGAAGATAGGTGTTTGAATCTAATGTGGATACTGATTTTTGCTCTATATTGAAACAGACGACCACTTGAGCTCAATCTTGGGTGAATGGTCAGTGAAAAAGGTCCTATTCGTCAGTGAAAATCTCCAATGGGCAAGACAAAAGGGCGGGCATTAGGCATTGAATGGAAAAAATTCCCATCATTTCATTCAGATGGGATCATTTCCAACGTAGTATTTGTTTGTTGAGCCCGAAATGACTATTTTGCCCTGAATGTTGATGACCTTGGCGAGGAGTTTCGCTACATTCGTTCCCGATGATTATGTCAAAGAACGGGACCCTATGATTGAATACTGGGGTGTGATTAATTGTTCAACGAGGGAGCACTGTTTGTCGTTTATGCTGTCATGCATGTTGGAAGCCATACTTCAACCGGGCTGAAGAGAAAATGCAAGTACACGCATGCACCAACGGATGAATGAATGTTCTACAAAGCCGGGGTGTCTGAGCTTCAAGATATTTCTCATTCGTTGGATCGGGCGAGGGAATCCAGTGCCAAGAGGATTTGTTGACTTTTGTCCTTATAGGGACTTTCCGTTTGTCACACAATGCGACCTACCAAAGTCTACTTCTTACGTGACAGTTTTAACCCGACCTCAGCATGGATAGGAAAAGTGAACAGATGTGGATTTATTATATATAACTTTATGGCATCAGTTGTTATGAACATGAAGTACGAGACTAGTTACTTAGAAGTTTTGTGAGATTATGCACTGGGTTTCAAACCGACAGATCAGGTTGTGGGGGCCAAGAAGAATTGGTATTTGGCCAAATGCGGATGGAATAGACGAACGACTCTTCGACTTCATAGATAGCAGTAGCTTGTTTGACTAAAGCTAACGTAGCCTTTAGCACCAAAAACACATTTTGAAAAGTTCGTTTGATATTATGGTACACTTAATGTATGCCCAAAGCAAAGCTTGTCAAATAGAATAGTAAATAGATGAGCACTCCGTGCTGTCATTGTGTTAAGAGTGAAGCTTCCGCCACCGAACGAGTTGTCTTTTCTTCTTCGATTGGTTATGTTGCGATTAACTTATTTGAATGTTTTGTTGCTGCTGTTGTTCTTGCTTGCTTTTTTTGTGGGAAGAAATGGATCCTGTTCCCATTGGTTGAAGCATCTCCATTTGACATTTGAAAGGAAATGAATGTCAAAGTTGAGCCACGAGCAATGGTCTCAACGGCTCATCAATGGTGCTTAATTTGCACAACGCGTTCGGCATTGAGAGCCTTCAAGGCAGCGGGCAAAGGAGCCGAGATGGTCAGAATGCCCTCCTTGGACATGCTGCTAGACACGCTTTCGGGATCCACTCCTCGTGGCAGGGTGAAACTTTGAGAGATATTGCGAGAGCTGGAAGACAGCCCATCGGCAGTTTTTTCCTCATGTTTGGCCTCAAAATGGACGGTGTTGCCAACGGTCTTGATCACCAACTCCTCCGGCTTGAAGTCTTTGACATTGATCAGGATTTTGTAGCTCTCGTCATCACACTGAATTTTCGAAATGCCATCATTGACTGCAGGAAAAAAGCTGGAACGATCTTGGTTGAAAAGGGAAGAATGCTTTAAATGATCATCGCGCTTGTGGCCAGATAGAGTGGTAGAAGTATTGTTGTTCGAGTAATCCCGTCTTTTGAAATCTTCGTCCCAATTGGAAGGGGACAAGGCTTTATCCATACGACTTTCGATTGAAGACTGGTTGACCATGGTTGAACTGTGAGTGTTTCCCCGAGGAGCTGTGATCGTTAGAACGCCCTCCCGATTGATGGACGAGGCCACTTTCTCGGCTTTCACTCCGGACGGTAGGGAAAATTTTTGCTCAAAGACACGAGTTCGAGTGCCTCCAGATTCCTTGACCTCTTGCTTGGCCGTGATAATGATCGAATTGCCTTCCACCTTCACGTCGAGCTCCTCAGGCTTGTAATGCTGGCAATCCAGACTGATCTGGAACTTGTCCTCATCGTATTTCACTTTTGGGTGGGGAAGACCTTCACCCTGCTGGTCATTACTCTGAGCGTAGACGTTGCCCAACGACTTGTTGGAACCTGATTCCGCCGTTAACGGCCTCGTTGACTTGAATCCGCCCAAGTCCGAGCGAGGCATCTCTCGGGGAGCTGAGACGGTGAGGGTTCCATTTTTGGAGAGTGACGACGAGATGTTCTCGGGTTTGACGCCAGCGGGCAGTGTGAATCTCTGCTCGAACTGTTTGGATACGAAGCTTCCCCCGGTTTCTGTTTTCGTCTCATGTTTAGCTAAAACGACCAGCACGTCGCCTTCTGTTTTGATAGAAAGCTCCTCTGGCCGATAATCTTGTACGTCCAGTTCCACTTGGAACCTGTCCTCATCATACGACACTTTGGCCTTGGGTGACAAATCGGCATTGTCATTTCGAGTCGATAACATGGCGGCGGGGGCTGAAGTAGGAGCAGGGCTGGAATCCTTTCCACCGAAGGTCAAGCAAGGTTGTGAAATTACGGATTGAAACGGATAGGTCACCCGATGGGAATGACCTGGCGAGCTGAGTGTAAATGGTCTGGCCAAGGTCGGTTTTGGTGGCACTAGAGGTTCTGTGATGGAAAACCAAGAAGGGGTTGAGGTGATGATGCTTCTTCTTGCTCTGTCACCTTGAAACACACTTGGAGCCTGCAACGTGCGATCAAAGTCCCGAAATGCTCTTTGTCGCGCTTCCAGCCATTCGCCAAGAGGATCTTGATGCACTGATTGTGACGTTGTCGAGGGAATACTAGTGGCTGGGGCTACAAATCTTGAATTCGATGCTTCTGCACTCGCGAGGATATGTTTTGCTGAACGATGGCTTCGCCCAACATGAGTCGTCGAGTCTCGGCCGCTCAATGGCAGCACGGAGAGGAGCGAATCCTCTCCCTGCTGCCACCGTCTCTGTTCCTGTCCCCCTCCAACAAATCGTCTCGGGTAGTGTTGGTGCTGGTGAGGATTTGCTCCATCGAGTGTACCCAGTGTACCGCTGCCCTCCTTATCGTCCCAAGCTCGATCCTCGCCTGCTGACGCAGAGTGCCTCGTGTTCCTCAACGAGTGGGCTTGGGACTGGAAGGGTAATGGTGACATGCTGCTCGAACCAGAATGAGACGATTGGGATCCGGCAGTCACCGAGGTCCAGGCCGCATCATTACCATCATCATCATCATCATCGTTGTCGTCCCCGCTCGGCCAGAGGACGCTCATGACTTTTTCCACCTAGTTCTCGTCTCCACGAAAAGTCCTTGACGGGTAAAGAGAACGCGTTGGCGAATCAACGCTCAAAACTGCGAGCGATAGTGGGTGATGTTTGGGCCAGAGGAGGCCTAACATATGTGTAGTATTATGTACAGCTACATCCGAATACACATGGCTGGCTGGTTAGATACATTCATACTACATGCATGTGTGTGTGTACGTAGGGAAAGAAGGGCCGACGAAAAAACTGGCTGTTCGCCCGTCTTTAGTTACTCGCTAGCTAGCTACTAATCGAGCTCGAGTGTACATACTTGATACTGGGTGGACTGCACCAATACTTCATTTCATGGGCGAGAAGGAAAGAGTCGACCGGGGATGAGACTTTGACAAAAGAAAAAAAAACTAGTAAGCAACAACTTCAGGGAAACGAGTAGCACAAAACGATCATTTTGAAGGTCTCTTCGTAGGTTCACCCTGGGATGGTGATAACATCACATTTCAACCAAGATGAGGCCCATAAGAGCACAAAAGTTAAACAAGGAGACAATTGCACTTGTCTGTTGTGACTGTTTCATATCTTTTGTTAAAGACGAACTTTAGTACTTGACGTATCCAACCTTTGCAAACAGGAGATTGTTATGTGACCTAATACCGGTACATAATTGGCCATCAAACTTGATTTAGAAAACAGTTGCCCACTTCACTTTTCGTCTCAGGACCTCCTCAAGAGCAAAACCATGCCAATCTGGTCAAAAGCTGGTTAAGCTTGCAATCACAATCACTGAATAACGAGGAGAGGAGCGTGATTGAGAGGCTCGAGAGCTCAACACTAAAATGGCCAATTCGCAATCTCCCACCTTTTTCCGAAGCATCCCAGTAGCTGTTGTATTCATCCTCACTTACCCTTCCTTGGGAATCTTGTTGAAGCATAGCCGAAGAGTACTTGAACAATGTTGGGGGAGTTCATCTTCAGGAAAGCTCAATTGTATCGCTCTCCTCACGCCGCACTTCCGCCCGACATAAAGTCTGGCCTGCCTCATTTTTCACGAGAACTTTGTACGACACGCCGTGAAAATCTGGAACTATTATCTTTACTAGTTTTTAGCATTTCTATCTTATTTTCATTCAATCAATACATCAAGGTATGATTTTCATTCCCCCAACCCATACAGGGTGCGCCACTTAAAATCGGACAGAGGTTTGATAAAGGCCAGGCTAGGAACGCCAATTTCAATTTTATCGTGAAGACCCCCCAAATCCAGCTCATAGGTCAATCACTAGTTATTATTTTGAAGGGATTTTGAGACTTCTGTTGTTTCAGCAAGGAAAAAGGCAACCAATTGGGAAAGATGCTCGTAGAAAGATTGGCTATTCAGGGCTTGTCTGTGAGGACCCTTGCGTCAAGGCTTATTCAGATCTTAATTTAAGAACTTTACTTCTTAGGCCATGCTGGAGAAGAAGGTGGGGAGAAAAGGTTTAATTTTTTTGGCTTCCTTGGCTGCAGACTTTAGAGCTGCATGGACTAAAATTCCAGCAGAGCAGGTGCGGATAATTTGCTCATGTGCAGAGACGAGATCCAAGATCGTGGTTAAAAGCAAGGGCCTCTGTGTCGAATAACTCAGTAATAGTTTTTAATTAAGTTAAATAAAGTTGCAATCAACATCTTTTGTAACAAGTGATTTTTGATTCGACGGCTCAGTTCCCTCAAATTATCAGTTATTCATGTCCGATTTTAAATGGTGCACCCTGTAAACTTCTGAGGTACATTTCAATTGCAAGTCAGCGTTGTCCCCTTCAAGGTGTGCTCAAATTAATTTTATGTAAAAATATAATTTTTATCAATTTATTTAAAAGATGTGTACCTCCCGGGTGGATCATATTATTTGGACCCTCCTAAACCTTCCTCAAAATCTATAGCTCAGAGTTTCTCAAAGTTTCAAAACGTTTCAAAAATCGAATTTTGCCCATTGTATTTTCCCTGACATTTGTCATTTCACATTCCACATTCAAATCAATCCCAATGTCATTTCATATTTTTTTCCTTTCTAACTTATAAAAATATGAAATTGTCCAGGATTTCGGAATTTATCTCGGCCAATGCTCTGCGACTGCAATTTCTTTGCTTGTTTTTTGTGCTCTTCCTGTTCAGTTGTAGATCAAGTTCTAGTCAGACCTAGATTAAAAATTGCACATCCATTAAAAAAACCTTTTTTTTGAAAACATTGTCAATACATTTTAAGAGCCTACTTGCATACTAGTTGAGTTGCAATTAATTGAAAATATGTTGATTAGCTACCGAGTTATTTAAGTTAACCTGCTCCATTTTTGACCCAAACAGCGCAAAACTCAAATTCCCAAGTAAATTGTTCTCATTACTTTCAATTCAACAGTTATGCAAGTAAGCTCTAAAAATCTATTGACTAAAATATTAGTTCATGTAATAGATTTTTTGTATTTTTAATATATATTATTTCCGAAAACACACTAAAAATACAATTTTTCGAATTGTGGCTTTTGAATTATGGAAAGGTTATAATGCAATATAAAGTCCTCAATGCAAATTTCGTAAAATTCAATAAGGTTTTAAAAAAATCGATTTTGGTCCATTTGTCCTTCGATAAATATCGAATTTTGACAAACTAAGAAGACATATCTGTTCGACATTTTTTCCAATTTTCATTTGAAAACCTTACCGAATGTACTGAAATTAATGGAAACATAGTTTTTCAAAAATACGCATTTTTAGTGTGTATTAAGTTTTAATGGTTTTTTTAAATGTTACAATAAAACACAGAAGAATGAACATTTTTTATTTTAATTTATGACATCAAAAATCTATATCATTTGTTTGGGAATATGAGTTTTCATATACTCGGAACGTTTTTTCGCTTTTTTGGGCCAAAAATGAACCGGTTAAACTCAAATAACTCTGCAGCTGATGAGCAACATATTTTCAAGTAATTTCGATTCGAAAGGTATCTAAATGTGCTCTAAAAGTGTACTGACTAGATTTTCAAAAATTAATTTATTTAATAGGTTTTTAGGTATATAACTTCTAATCTAGACCTGACTTTGAGAAACTCAGAAAATCAAAGTTGTTTCTCTTGGTTTCCTGAGTCTGAATCACATTTCATAGTGTTTGGGAATTTCCACAGTAACTTGATGTATTTTTTTAGTACCGTGAGATGTGTTGATAATCTGACAAAGAGGGGCCCCAAAGACTGTCCTTATGGCTCTCAGCAATTTTCCAGATATGTCATCTATTCCACTGGATGTTTTGGGTTTGGTTTGGAAAACCCATTTTTTGACTGATACAATTATAAATATTTCTTTAATAAATGTAATTAATTACAATCATATCGTCCGCAAAAGTTATTGACTTCAATTGCAATTGCAATTACAAGACAACTACATGGCAATTACATTTCAATTACTGTTTTCCATCTCTTTCCCGCTTTTGCCTTGCCAAAACGATAAAAGATATACAGATCTACCATTACTGAGAAGAGATAGACCAATTGGCAACTTATAATGGCTGAAGGTCCATTTATGTAAAAAATCGCCGAAAAATGTATTATTTTAGTTGTAGTTTTTTTCAATAATGTAATAAAATCGGATTTTTTGGGAATTTGATTAACACTTTTCTCCCCTTATTGCCGTAAAAACTGACCTTTTCTCATAATCGCATCATCTGTACCTAATTTCATTCCATAGGTAGGAAAAGTTGCTAAAATTGTTGTCAAAATTGTTGCAAATATATTTGCTTCTATTCTAATTGTGATTTTGACATCCTTTTTGTAGATCATTGTTAACGGAAAGGCAGTTTTTAACATTTTTTCGAAATTTTTCGATGTTTGTAATTTTTTTATGGTTTGTTGCGGATTTTCCACTACCGCTGCAAGGAATGTGATTCCCTGCAGAAAATAAATTATAAATAAAATAATTCAAACCATTAATATTTATACGAAATTTGGTCTACCAACGAATTACTGTTGGTAGATTTATGCAACCCTTGAATAGTGGGCTGGTCAGGAATAGTATTCAAAAATGTGTCCAATCCTGGCTTAAATGCTGTAAGAGGATCAGCTCCTACATATTCCCGACGAAGACTAATGAGTATCAAATTGAACAATGAAGAGCCCGATAAAGAAGAGAGGAGGACTTCATTGATCGAACTAGTCTCGATTCCCTTGGATTTAGAGGTGCTCTCAAAAGGCAAGTAAAACCTCTACGATCACTACAACTGATCTCAAAGCCTGGGTTAGGACAGAGCCCATGAACGCTCTTGAAGACATACAGTATCAGATACCTTTCATACCTTCTCTGAGTACTGTACAGCCCTGACTTCTGGAGCCTCTCCCAATACGAGAGCTCTCTCATTCCTGTGATGCGACGCACGTGTGCCTAACAATTGTTTCAAAGAAAAAAAATCTTAAATGTGTTTTTAAGCATGGTTTAAGTGAAATAATTCAATTTTTGACCCGTGACCTAATGTCCAGCACGCAATTTCATATGTGACATTGTCTCTACACCTCAAAACTGGTCACAAATATCTTTGGAACCTAAATATGATATTTACAGCTCTATTAAGCACCATTGACCGTTCCACTCAAGGTCTTGAGAATGCTTGAAAGCAAATGGAAGTTTTTTTGACAAGTTCAAAATTTGATTTTGAAACTAAAAATTCTTTCAAAAGTTCAGAGGTTCTCACAACATTAAAATTTCTTTGAAATTTGTCAATTTTAGGCAAATTCGTTAGTAATAGTGCAAAAAATAGATGAAAGTCAAATGTAGAAAAATGGGTTTATGTAACCAAAAATCTTTTTATACTATTTGCCCGTCCTTCTTATTAGTGACATCACATTGCCATCAAATTGATGATAAAAATGATTGTTTTGCAAGTGAAAACTGATAAATTGGTCTTTAAGGTCAATTTATGGTAATAGTATTTTAAAAAGTAATTGATCATTTTTCAAGTACAATTTCATGTAACTTTAATTGAAATTAAGTAATTGTAACTGCAATTAAAGGTACTCCCCATCCCTGCAAATGGGTGAGGAGTTTGTTTGTTTGTGGTGGAGTCAGAACGCAGCTTCGCAGCTGTGATCTGATGGAGGCTGTCCACCATATGGGGATATTGCCGCTCCACTTGGACAAGCCAAGGATGGCTCAAGCCAGGATTACTTTCAAAATTCACACTGGGTCCGATTAGTACAATAAAAATTAAACGGAACAATATATTTGTGGCAAAAAACTCACATTTTAGTACAATGATAGTACAGTGAGTATTTTTGAAATTCGTCCTGACGTACAATGGTCCCTGGACAAGCCAACAAGCATTAATTTTTACCTCATCCTCGGGAATGACCCCCGGTTCGCCCATTTCAGCCGTCAAGGGCCGTGACTATTGCATGTAACTTAATACCACAGGCCACTAGGACTCGGCAAGCCCGGGTCGAACCGGGGCTTGCCTAGTTTTTGCATTGAAAGACAGTTCAACGCTAAATTTTGACTCCGAAGTGTTGAGTTTGGAGAGTGGCAGTCAGCCGGGATCGGAGTGGGATGAGCAGTATTCTACCAAGTATTTGAATGAAATCTGGACACTTTAACATGTACAATTTAGGAAACGTGTACGTCTGAAACATGACGATGGTCAAAACTAAAACCTTGACAAAATATTCAAGGGACCATGTAGAGCTATTTTACCATTCAATTTAGCCAAACTCAGCCGCCATAATACTCTCCAGTCAGTCTCTTCCTGAAGTCTTGCCGACATTGACAAAAAAGTCTCGTCCATGGCAACCCAAAGGTCATTCACGTTGGCCATTAGGGCATCGAGATTTGGACGTCTTACGCATCAGGCCTTGCTCTCAACATGCGGCCAGAAGGCATAGTCCAGAGAGTTGGCAGTGAGGGAGTAGGAAGGCCTCATTGTCTTTTTTTGCAAACTTCAGATTGTTCAGAAGTCCTTGGCAATGTTTGTGATGGGATTCTCTGATGTCTTGTGTCATTTTTTCCCTTTCCAACCTCACCAGGGGCTTCCCATCTATGTTCCGGATTGTAGTGGACATCGTGGAGGGAGCCATACCCATGTCGGCAACATGTTTCTTCAGGGCCTTGAGTAGCTTTACCACGATGGCCCTCTTGACCTTTGTCTTATGCAAAACTTCCACTTCCAGCCTTTCTTGAAACATAAAGCCGACCTTTTATGGGATAAATTGTGGTGCAAAACACCTTCAATTGCTCAGACACTTCTGCTGGTGTTTTCCAGCATCCGAGCGCACGGATCCGAATCCGATTGTCTCGCTCCTTCTTGATTTAATCAATCCTCGTTTTGTTTTTCGATTTGTTAAGACTACAAACTGGTAGACCATATTTATAACTCGCATTAGTCAAAATTTCACAATACAAAGCCTCTTGCTTTTGTTGTGAGAGCACTTAGAGCAAGTGTTCATGATGCTGAACAACAACCAACTTGTACAATTGTAACACTATCTCTGGACTTGAAAGTGCGATGGATCCAGTCACATGTTTGAAATGCCTTCCGCACTTTTAACTGGACATTTTGCTCATTGAACTTTCCATCATCTTGAATGACAACTCTTAAATCCTTCATGGACGATACTTGCTCCATATCACAACCTCTATTATCTTTGAACGGAACATCTAATTTTGACGCCCCAAACCTCATCGAGCCGAATTTCATCCCGTTTAAAGCTTCCACAGACTAATTTTGTGTCATCAGCATATGAAAAAATACTGGCTTTTGTACTAAACTTCTGAAGAGGAGCAGTGAAAAGTATGAACAGGAGCGGACCTAAAAATAGGGCCTTGAGGAAGATGCCACTAAATGATCCTTCAACTTCAACGATTTGCTTCCTATCACTCATGAAACTACCAATCCAATTCAGGACCTTACCCTGGATCCCAAACTCTTTGAGTTGATCGAGCAAATGACCATGATCTACCTCATCAAAGGCCTTGGCAAAGTCGAGATAGACTACATCCACTGACTCGTGACTTTCAAGCCCCTCAATTATCTGTTCAATATGGTCAACCAGTTGGGTTACTGCACTAAAATGAGCTCGAAACCCATGCTGTTTAGAAGGAAATAATCTACCAAATCCAAATAATCTACAAGCTTGGACTTCCTTATCTTATCAAAAACATACGCCCATACTGGAGGTCAGTGAAATGGGCCTATAATTACTAGGGTGAGATTTTTCTCCACCCTTAAAAAATGGAACAACATGAGCCACTTTCAATTAGGAGGGAAATCCTGAGAAACGGTTATTAATGGTTCAGGCACTTTTTCTGGGAAGTAAAATTTGGAAATCCAAGATGCGACGCATCAAGTCAACAAGGGCAGGAATATGTGAGCATTTCATCAGAAACTGGCATGTCACACCATTGGGTCCAGGAGAACTCGAGAGCTTTAAGCTCTTGATGGCCTCAAAAGCATCTTGATCTGTAACTACCAGATTCTCCAATCGATTATCCTGACTATAGTGCTCTAATTCTGACCATCAATACCAACCTCATTAACAACATAACTAGAGCCACAGTTTGAGTCAATTTTGACCGGGGTCTACGACCACCTTGGATTCATTGAATCTAACCATGAGGAAACCCCCACCATTAGCGCTTGAACTTTCCAGGATGAAGCCAAAAAAGGCCAGCAACTTCTCCCTGACTTTTATCTCTAGCTAACAGATCTTGCCAGTCTGTGCCTCTGTGACGATCTTTTTCTTGTGGATGTTCTGCTTTGATGATATTCGATTGGTACAAAATATCATTCAAAGTTTCAACTTACTTTGATACGTATCAAGCTAATCCATCACAAACTTTTTTGCATTAGAGGGCTGCCCAGAGGGTACAAATTTCCGTCCAAATTCTATGCGGCAAATTTTACTTCCCAGAAAAAGTGCCTGAGCCATTAATAATCGTTTCTCAGAGGGGGCAAAAAAACTTGATCCACCCTGTAATCCATCTGCCATTAATTGGCTATAATTAAAAATGGAATACGCTTTCAAATTAAACTTAGAGCTCCGTGATTTGTTTTACCATACCCAAACATTCTTTATTGTTCTGAGAAGCTGAAGTCTTCGGGAATGTTTTGTCTGTCGATGTGAATATTTATACAAAAAGCAACGCCTCTTTCTTTCGGCAATTATTTATCCAAACATTTCATTCTAACCCTTATCAATAGTTGTAATGCTAGTCATCCGTACTACATCGTATTAATTGTTTAAGACTTGGACAAAGACTTGGAAGAAGTCAGGAAAGCATGAGACGACCACGTCACTTAAGCAACACTGAATTTCTGGAGTGGGAGGCTAACGATGGGAATTTTCATTTCTAGTAGGATTGATTTTATTGCGTTCTGATACATACGAGAACTTGTTTGTTTTGAGTAGAGTGCGTATTTCAAATTTCAGCTCAATCGAATGCCGGAGTGAAAAGTTATACCTTCTCAAACTTATGCACTGAAGAGCGCATAGAATGAATGAACTAGTTCATTCATTCTCGGTTGGATTTTGTTCAGTCCTCGAGGAAACAAGTTTGACTCTCCTTTATTTGACTAGACATTCACGTTTATATATACAAGGAAATTGACTAGAATGAGCATGACTAGAACAGAGCAGAGCAAGGACTTCACAGATTTGCACTGCACTTTGAGTGAGCATAACTTTTGACTCTGACGTTCGATTGAGCTGAAAATTGAATTGCGTATAATTGTCAACATAGGCAAGTTCTCATTTGCAGCAGAACGTAATTGAATTGTTCCCACTGGAAATCATGATTCCTCTCGTTAGTCTCTCAGTCCAGAGAAATTCAGTGGTTCTTGCTTGATCAACGGGAAAGGCGGTAGCAAGTCGAGAGGGACTCGATGGAAATTTGGTGGTAAGTCGAGATGTTTGTATCATCTTTAGATTTAATCTGAAGCATGTTTATTAGTTTCAGCTGTCTCACAAAAGTATAGACGTGGCACACCTAAATGAAAAATGCCGCCTTTATGCCCAAGGCCCTGCAATCTAAAATCAGTGAGTTGCTGTGCTGGAGCACATTTGCAGGTCTACCCCGGGGGTTGGCAAAAAGTGGGTCTCGCAGAGCTGGGGAACTAGTGGGGAAATCCTAAACGGAAGACCTTGGAGCCATTCAAAAATGACATTTTGCTTGTGAGCCGTCAGCGCTGTGATTGTTTTTACAGGTATTTTACCCCAAATTCTGTTTGGTACATATTTGAATGCATCGATTAAAACCGGGGCTCCAAATTTACCTGAACTCCAAAGCTGTTAGCGACCCCTGGGCCAGCCTTTGCAGTGACTTTTACGAAAAAATACAATAATCTGTGAAAACGCTTGACATTTCCTGTTCGAAAGGTTGCAACACAATGACTAGTTCAAGACTTGTAATTGGGAATCGTAAATCAATTTTTCGACTCCGTGTTTTGAAATCCTCATCATTTCCATGATACTCGGTCATTCGCTCAAAACATGTTAACCGACTCGGTCAGTTAGTCATTTTAGTTAGTTATTTAGTCAAAAGACTAAATAATGGTTTTAAGTGATCGAGATTGACAACCTTGCTTGCGTTGACTAGTGTCCAATATCAGTGAGACCAAGGGTGTATTATAAGGAAAATAGAAGCAGTTTAGAGTTTTAGAAGGGGCAAAAACCTTTAGGTCATACTTTCTCAACTGTTGAAATCTGTCAGAGGCAGATAGAGAAATTCAATCGAAGTTTAATTGAAAATCCGTCACTATGTAAATGAAGGCAGAATAGGGATAAAACATCTTGATGTTAGAGCTATACTTATCTTTGTCTAGTATATAATTGTGGCTTGGATTTTGAAGTTGATTTCTCTTCATGTTTGGCGTCTATTTGAGTTCCACTACGGCATTGTTGTGCTTGAAAATAATACATTAAGTCATATTGCAGAAACACCCAGAGTTGTTTTATCACAAGATGGTGCAGAGTGTCATTTGTTCTCTTAGATTGAAACTCTGATCTCAGTGATCTGGAACAAAGATTCTTGCTCTGTAGGGGGTAATTCACTTCGAGACTTAAACTCAAACAAGGTGTGTTGAATTATGTCAATGTGAAAGCCATCAAGGTGACAAAAATGCCGGTTTTCTTTAATTTGCTCTCAACGTAACAAAAAAAATAGGTTAAGATTGCTTTCGAACAACATCTTATGAAGATGATTTTTTCAAGTTTTTCATGGTTTATTGTGTTTGATTTTTTAAACAACACTACCACTTCACTTGGCGAATCTTACACCTGGGAACTTTTATAAGAAAAAGCAAAGTGCGGAGACATTTTAATACGCAGGGTTTGGCATGATTTTTGGCTTGCATCTTCAAAAGATATTATTGCACATCTTGTTCCTTACATGATTATTTACTGAACATAAAGGCCTTAACTGATTGTGGAAAAGTTTTGATTTACTATTAAGAACATTATACAATGAGTTGCAAGCTACGCCTTGGTTACATTTAGCAAGTGTCAGGTGCCAAGTCTGGCCAAAGTTCCTCAATTACATGGATCTGGAGCTTCTCCAAGGTAATATCACATTTTGTTGTCAACGTTATAAGAAATTCAACGCTTTGGTACTTCTGTATGATGGAGAAAGAAACAAATGATGAGATAGTTGCAATTCTACAACATCCAAGGCTATGCAAATGCATTCTTGTCCAACTTTTTGGTAGAGTCCCGTCCGTAGTGTTCTAGAGTTCCCATGAATTTTTGCGAGAGAATCAGGCCTAGTAACGAGAGCCCTACGCAGGCCTGAAACATGATCCGCTTGTCTTCGGCTATAAATTCCACATGAGTGAGCAATAAGGTGGCACACGTTATTATATTTAAGGGAACTCTGAAGAAATTCATCACATTAGCCCGATGTGATTCGGGGATCACTTGTGAGCGACACTGAGACATGGCTGGATAATAAAGGCCAATGGCGACTTCTTTTACGAGGAAGGCCAAATATACAATAATTAGATCTCGCTCCGTGGCGTCGGGACCGCCCACTACACTGCAAATGATCATACTTATCGTGGTCATCACCAAGCAAAGCTGAAGCATGGTGTCAGATTTCCATCCCAGATTGGTCAGATACGTATACAAGTTCGATCCAATCATAATGGCGATCATGAAGCACGAAAATATGATCCCCAATGGCGGATTCAGGCCAGTTGACCCCAACACCGGAGTCCAAAGATATACAAAAATATACATCACGGACTCCACAGCAGTTTGGATGCCACCCAAGATCATAATAGCGGAATCGTTCCAAATGATGGCGAGACCGTCCCTGCTCATGTCGAAGATGTTCCCATTTTTTTGCCCGTAATTCTCCGGCCAACTCTTAAGTACCACCATGCCGCAAATGATGAGTGGAATTATAGCTACTCCAAAAGGAGCAACAGGTCCAAAACCCAAGGCCACAGCCATGCTATTGGCAATCATCCCTGCCGTAATGGCTGTCAACCCGTTCCAAAAAGTGGTGATCGAGAACGTATTCCCGATTAGGTTTTCCGGGAAGCAATGCCTTTGGTTATGTTCGTAGACATACCAAGCCTCGAAGGTCGAGTAGAGAATCGATGTGGAGATTCCCCCACAGATGCGACCCCACCAAAGGATCCAGAAATTGTGGCTAAACTTGGAAAGGCAGCAGACAATGTAGATGGCCGAAAAGAAAAGACACACATTTTTTCTACCAATTGAATCGGCAATTGGTCCGGTAACAGTGCCAAAAAGCAACGATGACGCAAACCCAACCACATAGAGTTGAGCAATTTGAAACTCCTGGAAGCCATAGTGCTCATAGAGCTTGTAGATGTAGGGTCCTTGAAGGCCGTCAGCGAACAATGCCAAAATGTAGACCACGCAAAAGTTTCTTTGAAAGCTTTGAAAGTAAGTTGAATCAAAGTTGGAGTTGGAAGTTTTGGCTGGGGTATTCGGTTGCCGAGAGGGTAATGAGACCGGTTTTGAGGACACTTGAGGACTGGTTGTGCGAGCCAGGTAATACAGAAAGGCTGCGATCACTCCCAATGGAACGGAACCATGGTAGATTATCGATATCAAACCATATGACGGAAGAGTGGGAGACATCACCCACTGCATGTTTCAGAATCAAACGAATGTCATTTTAGTTGTAGTTGGATGTAATTTGTCACCAAATGGAAAGACGAGGTCTTCTGAAGGCCACCAAAAGAAATGAATTCTCTTTTGGCACCCGCACCCACTTGTGGGTCTAGTCGTTGAGGATGTTTTTCTCCCGCCTTCCTTCTTTTGAAATTATTTTGCATAACCTATGCTGCCGCATAAAGAATTGATTCGTTATTGATTGAGCCCATTTCTTGAGTTGTACAAGTGTATGAATTTGATTTGCCGAAGAGCCTTAAACTTATGTATCACAACATGATTGAGTCAGCAGGTGCTCCTTTGGTTTGAGCAAGCAACGATGAGGTACTTGCACTTCGGTTGTCAAACCGTAAGTGAGCCGAGCCCTTGGCTGAGCCATGAGATCTCACTGCGCTCCTTGCACTGTCCGTACGTACGTACATACATGCTAGAACATACACAACGGTGTAAGCTACATCCACGAAAACATATGATGAGGTGTCTTGTCTCGTTGTAGTCCTCAATGTGTTTAGCTCTGTACACACTCGGGAGTTTGTCATGTTGGCATGTGAAGCCCTCTGAAGTAGCACTTTATCGATTGTAACCGACCGGCTTAAAAGTTTTATCTTTTAAAAGCCCAGTAAGCTGCGCCTCTTCTATTGCCCATATTGACATGAAACTAAGCCAGGGGTCGGCAGCCAGTGGGCCCAGGACAAATGGGGGAATGCCCAAAATAATGCACCTGCGAGCATTCTATGTTATTGTACTCGTGGACTCAAAGCTCTTTGATCGTTAATTTGTGACACCCATCCCCTCCCCCCCTTCCTCCCCGGAACCCACCACCGTCTGCTTGGTGGGCCCCTAACAACAAGTAAACAAATTTGGTGGGCCTTAACCGAAAAGCAGTTACTGACCCCTGTCTAAGCACACTAACTGTATTGTGTAAATGTGAAATATTATTCCTTCTGTGCCACTTTTTTATTGGAAATTTCCACCTGCTGTATACCTTAAAGCTGACTCGAATGAACAGACACTAAAAAAGACTCAACTACGCTTAAATCGGTCAAAAAATATACGGGAAGGAAATGTTCAGGAAAAGTATCTGGCAACATAAGTTCACACCCAAAATGAACATGAAATTTACGGACTCGTTGTTAGGGCTGTCAGATAGATTAATCGAATAATATAAAAAAGTGTTTATTTCACTTAAAAGTTTCGGCAATTAATGGAGAGATTTGTTTGCTTGTTCAATTTTTCCTTGCTGAAATATCAATTTGGAAATCTAAAAACACCAAATTTCAAATGTGGAAAGCTCTTATGCTTTAAGAAGTTCTTATGTGCTTGAAGTTTGAAGAAAAATAAGGTTCGAGATTTGTGTTTTTTGTTGACTCATTTCTAGATTTTCGTATTACATGTGTCAATCAAATTTCAAGTTATCCCAATGAATCATTTCAATTTGCCCGTGCATATGGTGCATGATGGGTTTGTGTGTTATTTTCTTTTTTCTCAATCTATCATTAATTTGTGTTTTGTCCACAAATTATAATGCATGCATTATTATCACATGCATTTGAAATTGTGCTTTTTAATGGGAACGGGTTTCCAAAACACTGCACTTCCATTTATATTTTTTTATTTTAAAGCAAATTTTTGTTCCGAAACTCTGAATGGCAAGGAAAGACAGGATGTACCATCAATTTCTGGACACCCTGTAGTGGAGTGAGTTTGATGGAGCCTCCTCATTTGGAGGTTGGAGCCGCATTAGGAGAACGCAGCTTCACTCGGAGGACGGAGCATTCCCATTCTTGGGTAGAATTAATATTTAATATCATTTGTTTCATACATATGTGTGAAATATGAGAAAAATAATGTTCATTTTTCGTTCTTCGTATAATGTCATGATATTTTTGAGGTGATTTTCTCTTTGTTAATAGGATCTTGTCCCATCAAAAACAACACAGTTGTTGTGCGACAGGAGACTTTAACACTTGAATCATTGACTGTAACATTGACATCAAATAGGATTTAAAAGATTGTTTCAACCCACAGATACATTTGTACAATCAGAGAGCTCCTCAATGAAAGTTTAAAATATATCTCTATGTTCTGGATGACACAAAGAACGATATGCCGTACGAGGAACATGTTTTTTCAAGCTTCAGTTTATGTTGCTGTTGCGCGATGCCAAGACTAAGGACAAGTCAAGTCTAGGCTACGAATATTGACAATCATAAATCAAACCAGAACATAAATAATTTGCAATCTGATCTTTGATTGAATGAATTTTTGGCCACGTGCATAAAAGACCATTCGTGGCTTCAAGAGACTCCTTCGTCACGTCTCGCGGAAAAATTGTCATGCCGATCACAAGGCGTTTCTTTAAGCAACTGGCTCTAATTTTTGTTGGGCTGGCTATTTTGAGTCCCCATTTGTCTCAAAGCGCCACAACAATTGAACCCGGATCGGGTGAGCTATATTAAATCCTAATGTGATGGTGCATTGTGCAACCAGCTTTGTCCATTCATAATATTCTTGCCCAAACAGCCTGCAGGTACAAAGTCTGGTTTTTGAAGGCCTGCATTGAGGCAGAGCATTCCCAAACCGTTCATTTGATCCTATCGAAAGGCGGCATTCAATGCGATATTACCAAACATCTTACGAAAGTATGCATCCCATCCACGGACAACAAGCTTCCAATCACACCCAACAAAGCCATGTTCAAGGATCTTTTGGAAGGCAACCAACCCGTTTCGAAAGAACAACTTGAAGAGGCCATTGCAAATATGGTCAGTTCTGTATACGAACACAACATATTTTTTACAGGAGCATTATTTTCATTGAATTTGCTTCCCAAATGCTCAGGATCCAGAGGACTTGCCCGAGATTTTGAAATTGCCAGCATCTTCAGTTAGAGAGAAAGCCGAAGCAACCATTTTGGACGAAATCAACGATTACAACAAGTCAACTTTGAATACCACGACCAAGCCAGAGACAACTGAATTTGAAGATGATCTAAAGAAGCTCTTGGGAATCGATGGAGAGGAACAGAACAATCAAACCAATACTACCGATCAAGACTCAACAGATGAGGTCGTTGTTGGGAGCACGGTATCAAACATGATGACAGAGCTTTTGAAGGAGCTAAATGATGTTGGCTCGTTGAAAAACCAATCGAGTAAAGCCCAGACTTATGCACCAACCTCGACCTCAATCAACGTGACAGACAGTGAGGATGAGGATGAGGCCGAATTTGTCGACAAACTTGCGGAAATCTTTCAAAGTAGCCAGAATAAAACTAGCCACTCATTTGAACAAAATGCAACTGAAAAGGCAATACCAGTTACACCTCCGATAGCCATATCAAATGAAACAACGGGACAAGTCACGAACTTGCTTGCATCATCTTCTCATCCTAAAGTTGACCGCACTTTGACGACTGTCGCTGAAAATCCAATCACTTTGGATGTCGAAAAATCGAAAAGCCAGCAATCAGAAAACGAGATTGCAGATGTAAAAGACCATACCAATCACACGAATGAGAATCCGTCAATCGACAACATGGTCAGAAGTGCAGCAGGAACTCAAGCCAAGAATCTTGATTTTGCTAAGAAAGCGCTGTCGTTATCGATTACCGCCAAACCCAAACCTGAACAAGATGACAAACCCAATCCGAATGGAGCCGTGGGCTTTGATGGCCACGTGAACACCACCGAGAGCAATGATACGAGGCCTTGGGACATCCTGAATCGGTTGAAGAATCGCCGCCAGGAGCTCCACAATGTGGGTCGAAATCAAAAGATGAAAACGGTCTTGGAAGAAATGGGACTAACGGACTTCAATCAAACAGATATCTCCTCCGATTCCACTTCCGAGGACAACGCACGAGTGATCATCGCAGATACCAATGAAGCGACCAATATCAAAGGCTTTTTCCACGATTTGCCGACCCCGGGCAACGGATCTCGAGTCATCAACTGGATGATCGAAAATATGCCGAATGGAAAACAAACCATTGTGATTCTCTGACAAGTTGTATAAGCATATAAAATCTCATGTAAACAAACTAACTGACTGATTGGCATGTACACAAGCAAGCAAGCATAGCAAGCAAGCAAGCAAGTAACAAGTACAAGTGTGGAAGATAGCACACGTGGATAAGGACCTCCTCGATTATAAGAGTAAAAAGTTTGCTTCATCGTTTCTCGTCTTCCATTGAGGTTTTTTCCTTGTCCTCTTTTTCTATTTCATTGGCCTCAGCAGTGGGTGGTTCAGATTCACTTTGAGCTGACAAGTTGGCTTCATTGTCGTTGCTACGAGTCTGAGGCACATTGACGGCATTGTTTGTGATTTGCGCCACTCCTGTTGGATACTCTTTTAGATAAAGATGAGGTACGTATCCGCGAAGTCCGTCGCGGTTTTCTACGTACCACCACTCTCCCAAAGTCACTTGAATCACGCGCACCACTTGACCCCGTTTCACCGATAACATGGTCGAATCCGTGGCGGTGAACGCATACAACGAGAAGTGAAATTTCCCTTGGGCACTTCTGGCTCCTTGAGCGCCTCCGGAAGAAGTCGAGCTACTACTCGTGGACACGGTGGATCGAGACCCGCCGTGAATCTCCTCATAGATTGGGCTCAGATCTTGGGATTGCTGGAAGACAAAGAAGATAAAAAAGGAATGGATTTTAGTTCAAACTTTTTGAGGCTGAAAAACTTAGGAATTACCTGGGATGCAACTTCCGAAGCGGTCAATTCGTCATAGCTGTAGTGATTCGTGGTCTTCTTCGAGGTTGGTTCGATGGTGGTTTCGGGTTCTGCTCCTCCATGAGAGTTGGTAGTGACCTCCGATGGAGGAGGGTCTTTAGGGCTCGTACATTCGCACTTTTCTTGATCACCTGTTTTAGTTTCGTGATTGTCAATAACATTATCATTCCCTCGTGCTTGCTGACCCTCCTTTTCATTGTCGTCGTGATAGTCTCCTGTTTTTTGGAATTGTTTTGGAACGGGTGGAGCCTTCCGAGAGGGCTGGAAACCATCTTCCGCTGGACTGGGTGGGGCATCTTTTTGAATTGAGAGGGGAGGAGGCGGACCTGGAGGATCATCAATCTCTTTGGCCACATCGTCATAGGCGTGATTGGGTTTGATTGGACTTTGGGACTGCTGCTTTTTGGTGAGAGACTCGGCTTCCCTTTGAGCTTGAATATCATTTTCCCCGATGGAGTTCAGGACGTGCGAGGGTAAAAATCCTTGTGTAATCCCATTATCCACAAACCATCGATGGCGATTACCCATTGGATCCTTCTGTTGTACCACCCCAACTAAATCACCGGCATTCACGCCAATGTCCAATTGATTCTTGGGCGTGTACATTTCCTTGGCTTGGAATAGCTTTGCCGCAGCATATTTGCCCCGAAGAAATGTTCGAATCCCGGCAGATTGCGGTGTCTAAAAAACGAGGCAGAAAAAAAAACTGTCATGATCGGTGAAATATATCTTAACTTAATGGGTTGATAAATCCTTTTCCTCCGTTCAAGTTGAGAAATCACGAAAATTCAAAAAGATGAGCCCATTACCACATTCACTTGGCCAAGAGCCGGTCCATGAGATGAGTTAAATCCAACTGCTAATTTCTTCTTGTCTTCGGGTTTGAAAGCCTTTGACGAGAAGCTGAATCGTCCTAATTGATTGCAAACCAAAGCATGTTTGGCCAAAAACACCTCCAGGATATCCCCACTCGTGTTGGCTAGTAAGGGTAGCTGTAACAGAATAAAAAAGAGAGGAATATTCTCATCTTAAGAGAGCGGGAAAAGTAAAAAAAAACATTTAGAAAGCGACTAACAACTCTATGATGCTAATATATGTTAATACGTATATGTTGATTTTTCATCAAGGTAATTAAAACTTTTTCCTACATTGTTACAAATGTAAGATTGATCTGAAATTTAATCGCACTTTTCCCTACAAAGTACGGCATAACGGTTACAGAGAGTGCAGACCTCCATGCAATGGGAACACATGCATAAACAGTTGAAACGCTATAACTGTGACTAAACTACAAGTAAGCGCAATAATTTTTATCAACCATTACTCTCGGTCCATATTCATACCCGTCTTTTGTAAATCTGGAAAAAATCATTGAAGTTTTTCACACGAGCTCTGAGTTTAGTGTTAGGAACATCGTAAAGATTCAAACTTTTGTGGCGAAACGAACGGGAAGTAGTGAACTTACATCCATCAACGATAGAAGCTCTCGGGTTACTCTCCCAATGAATAGCTTGCGGAGTTGGACAAACTCGGCTAAGCACTTTGCGAAAAGCTTTGTGGCAAAGTGCAAAAGTTTTGGTAGCTCCTCCACAAGCTGACTATTCAAAACATCGTACGTGGATCTCGACTTTTCCTTGTCATCCAACATCTGAAGCAGAGGACATCATGTTATGACGACTAAGCAATCTATGCACCCAAAGTGGAAAAAATTATTTGAACAGACCGGTTTGGAACGAAGTGGATCTCTGTTCTTTTCATATTTCTGAAGGCTCGCAGTGTAATCGAGATGCTTGTCTTGGCGTTTTTGAATTAGCTTGAAGGGGCCTTGGAAACTTTCCAAAAGCGATTGAAGAGGTTTGATCACTCTTGTCTCGAGCAAAAGATTCTAGGAAGATTGAAAAACATTACTATCGTGAACGTGTTTGGCTAAAACTCTCGATATAGGACGTACATATTGGTTCCAGTAGGTTGAGATGATGTTCCTTTGAGCTGATCGAAATCGCTCGACTTCTCGGGTGTGAACTCGCTCTTTGTACAAATCAGCCACATTCTCGGCCACGTTGAATTGAGACACGGCCACTTCATGGAGTTGGTCCTTGAATCGTTGAGTGTCCAGCGAGAACGTTTGCACGGTTTTCACCAAGAACGAAAACCTTTTTTCCAATTCGTCGAAGTTGAAATCCCTTGTCTGAAAGATCCAACGAAGGATGTCACATGAATGATTGATTGTTGAGCAAAACTTTGCCATGAATAACTCACCATGGGATCCACTCCGAAAGTATTGAGGAATTTCTGACTGATCCGCGAGGATTTCTTGTTAATAGAATGCATATTCAATTTGGAAATCTTCCGAGTTAGCGTTTTATCCCCTTCCGTTTTGTACTTTTCAACTGTCAGAAGAAAAATAGAATGAAGAACGAGGTTAAAATGTCCGTTTTTGATAGGTTTGACTATACAGGGTTGTTTTTATTTGGGCCCCCAAAAAATAAGGGTTAATTGTGACAAAAGGAGACGATGAAGCTAACTAGAGGTTAAATTAACTTACAAAAGTGCAGGTGTATACATAACACTTTGCGTTCATCGTCTAATGAACTACGACACCTTCAGTCCTTATAATGGACGCTCAAAGTAGGGATGTTTTTTGAAAATAGAGCGTGCGTACCTTGGGCGGGGGAGTTGTTCTTGAAAACACACTTATAGCTTTACAAAGAGTCAATCACTCTCAAAAATACTTTGTCTAAATATACCTTGAACTGCTTTCTTCATTTGGTATTAAGCAAGGATGGCTCAAGCCAGGATTACTTTCAAAATACACACTAGGTACGATTAGTACAATGAAAATTTAACGGAACAATACATTTGTTGCAAAAACTTCACATTTTAGTACAATGATCGGACCCAGTGTGTATTTTTGAAATTCGTCCTGACGTACAGTGGTTCCTGTATTAAGTCAATGGGACACTGTAATCACATGCGTTTTCTTTTCTTACCGCTGGAGCCACCACCCCAACTTCAATCCGCCTGTATTAGCTTGGAAGAAGCAAGAGTGCTTCAGTGAAAACGTGATAAATCCCTCCTGTGAAAGGCCTTTTGTCAAAATGAGAACAGAAATGACTGAGGTAGAGACATATCTAAGTCATCAAACAATCACTCTCAACATTGGTTGACAAAATGCTGAGGATTTTACGATCAAAATGATAGCGATGATATTACGCTTCTTCACAGTCCAGCCCTACTTTGCCCATCTGCCAGTCTGCGCTCCGTTACCTTAGCGGGAAATTTCAAAATTTCTCGCTCTCTTCTCGAAGGCAGACGAGACGCGGCAGCTGAGGCTGGAGTGTGAGGAAAAGTGAAATCATCACTATCATTTTGATCGTAAAATGCTCGGCATTTTGTCAACCAGTGTTGAGAGTGATTGTTTGATGACTTAGATATGTCTCTACCCTAATCAATTCTGTTCTCATTTTGGCAAAAGGCCTTTCACTGGAGGGATTTATCACGTTTTAACTGAAGCACTCTCGCTTCTTCCAAGCTAAGACAGGCGGATTGAAGTTGGGGTGGTGGCTCCAGCGGTAAGAAAAGAAAACGCATGCGATTACAGTGTCCCATTGAATCACAAACGTATTGTGTCACGAATGATTCTTAATTTGGTATGGGACTCTAATTTGCGACAACCCTGTATCTAGTAGACTTTCAAAGAAGCCTTTTTTTCTTCTAGTAGTTGTAGCATGACCGACGCGAGTATAATTAAATTTCATTATTGCTCAATCCAACGTTTTGGAAAACAGTCTTTTCATACTAACCAATGTCTTTCCGTCGCTTGGATTCGTTGATGAAAGAAGCTACTTCGCCCATAAGGTGGACAGCTTTCACTAAATCTGGCCGATCCATGTGATCATCTTCTGTGCACTACAAGCAAATTTAATTGAAAATGAACGACACTTGTTCACGCTTGTTGGATCAAAACTTCGGACTTACCTTGATTAGTTCATTCAAAATCAAAGGGTACTTTAAGATTCGTTGGACGGGTTTGATCAAAATGGAACCAATGTTGAAGCAACTAACTTGAGCTTGCAACACTTCAACCCCTTTCTGAAGCACACTTTGGATCTCCGGCACTTGTTCATATTTCTCAAGAGCCTGTTCGGCCTTGTCGTTGTTGATGCAGTATTCCGTGTAAACTTTCTTCATTTGATCAGCAAATTGAAGGAAGCACTTGCCAATCAATTGCTCGCCAGCGTTGGTGTGGATTTGAGCTTCATCGGTCAACGATTTGAGAAACTCGTCGGACACTTCGGTCACCTCACGTAAATTACCGAAAAGCACGCCCACGTCGATTCCTCGTTGTTCCAAGATTTCGGGCGTGTCCAATCCGAAAGCTTGCCACGTGAGCTTCAAATCACGGCAAAACTCACATTCGGTTTGAACCAATTCACGGATCACATTGACCCTTTGAGCCTTGTTTTTCTTTCTAAACATTGAAGAAGAAGTCATAAAAATACGAAAGAAGTTCCTTTACTTTTTCTTGAGGGACGGACTCACATTTTCTCTTCTTTCTTCCGTTTGAAGTCCTCTTGTTGTTGAACAACTAATTGACTTCTGCGACTCTCGTCTTCCGCTTTTCGTCGGTGTTCTTCGATCGTATCCTCTTCCAATTTCAATTCTTCATCGGCCAAACAAGCTGCAGTTTCAAGATGAAATAATGAAGTCGAAATGGGCTCAGATGGGGGATTTCGAATCTTGTTTCTCTGTGGCGAAAAGAAGGACCGCCAAAAGGACTCCATTTTATGAAGCGTTTTCGATTAACCACGATACCAGCAGGAAAAAATGGGAGCATATCTAATGTGTTTTTCCAATGTTCAGCAAGGCTTACTAAACAAGCACTTTTTTCAGAGAAAAGCCTGGCCTTAAAACGGGGTCACTTTTGTTGTTTTCATGGCGAATCTCAAACTTATTTTCACAGGCCTAGACGCTTCTTATCAGAAAAGGCCTCTCTGATCAGTGATAAGAGATAACAACGGAATGTGGAAAATTGACAGAACAAGAATATCAAAGACAGCGATAGAGAAAACATACATATAATACGAAGACGGTATGATCTGTTAAATACTGCAACCTACCTTGAAGGCGTTGAATCTCGTCGGATAACGTCTCAATGCTTTCCTGACAGTGATCCATTTTCAGGTTGAGATGATCGTATTCTTGACCTTTGGCCACGGCAATCTCTTGATACATGTCTAGTTCACGCAAAAGTTGCTCCTTTGGAATGAACGGATCCTAGAAAACCACACATGACGGTTAAAGCATCTCTGGTTAAAGACACTTCTAACTCTCGTCTTCACTATGGTCCATTGCCACCTTCAGGAAGATTCCACCTGACTCGTCGATTGCTATACAATTCTGGCTAGCTACGTAGATGGATGGAGCTAAGAGAATGAGCTAGACATTGGCCACAGCCAAGATATTGACTCATCATTCACTCACGTACTCATGCATAATTTCAGGCCCTGGCTGATGGAGGCAGTTCTCAAATTATGCAAACTTTGTCAAGAATTCGACCTCAATGCCTATTAGAAGCTTGGCAGTTTTTTGTGTTGCGTTTGCTTCACGTTTGTTTTCAAAAACTTTTTTTCACCTTTCTTGCCAATCAACTATTTTATGGTCTCCACTCCAAACTCTAGACTAGAAACTGAGACCGAATTCTCTGACTTCAATTGCAGGTCCAAGCACAACAAAAAAAAAAGCCCAGATTTCATGAAAACGATAATTTCTTTCTCAACCACAACCTAAGAACGTTTGAGTAGCCTCTTTTGCCACCTGGGCAGCGCAGAAATGATGAATCAAAGAGGAAACAATCAATCTGGGACAACATGATTTTGTAACTATGACCATTCCATTAAAGATTAAAAAACAATGCCCTAACAAATAAATACTCACAAGAAGTTAAGAAGTCCCAAAACGACATGAACAGCACGTAAAAAGGGTTAAAAGGGAGAAGAAAAGACATATTAGTTAGCGTTGCGACAAGGCATGGCCACGTAGGGTAAAATCTCCGTGTGATTGAATAAGTTCCAAGTGGCAGATTGTAGGTTAAGACGCTAATTGTACGTAAGTACCTCGAGCATTTTCTCTTTGATCAGGATTTGTCGTTTGAGCGAGTGTATTTTGCGGAATCTTAGGTTCTTTTTGTGCCCAGGGATCCTCAGATCCAACTTTCGCTTGGGGTTGTTGAAAAGGATCTCTTTGGAGCGCTCAAATTGCTCCCGGACCGGCACGGGCGGAGCTGGACGATGAGGAAGTCGGCGAGTGGGGGCAGGACCCATCATGGAAATGGTCGAGGCCTCATGATTGCTGCCGGAATCCGACATATTCAGCGTTTCATAGCTATGATTCAAGCTAGCTATGGGAGCCGGACTCTCGCCACGCTCAGAGGCTCTAAAAATGAGTGGAATAAGTCGCATCAACACTTCCACATTCTCACTCTCAAAAGAACTTGGGCAATATGTACATGTACTCACACAGAGTTGTAAAAAACTGATCGGGTTTTGATGGACGAGGCCACGGAATCGCTCCGACAAGGCAAAGAAGCCACTTTGGGCGGAGGAAACGATGGGCCATGACTTGGACTCATTGGGCTCTTCTTATCGGGAGGGAATGTGGGCGGACCAAGGACTTTAGCAGGACTGTTAATGTACGAGCGAAACGTCTCTGCCCGAGCCAATAGGGAGGGTCTTGATAAGATCGAGGAAGATCGACGTGGAGCACGAGGACCACTTGGGTTTTCTCGGCATTCTGTGGGGTGAGGTGCTCGCGGATTGTCATTCGTTGGGGTCTCATCAAATGGCGACGCGAGACTGCGCCCATCGTCATCGGGGGTATCGTAAGCATGTGTGTTGTGGACATCGACCTCAATGGTCATTAAATGAGCGGTTGGATTTTGATCCGAGGACACTTCCTCCTCGGGAATGGTACTTTCGTCAACCGAAGTGGGCAACGACAAGGCGTGCTTCAGAAATGGACCCGGAGGACGCTGAGGAGGCTCTTTTTTGACAACTGATTGACAACGCTCGAGCTTATGAATGCGGGAATACAAGGGTTCGTCTTTTTGAGGAGGGGGAGGCACGGGTGGAGGCTGATTTTTAGGTTTCAGGCTTAATGTCGACGGTTTGCTGGGCTTGGGTGGAGCGGGTCGTTTTTTAATCGACTTGGCAGGGATTTTGGGTGGCGGAGTGAATGCTGGAGGGGGATGATTTTCCATTGCCGTTTCACTTTCCGAGGGAGAAACTTTGTCCTCGATCTGTGGGGAAGATTCTTGGGCTCGTCGTTTGCCTCGAAGCTCGTCTAAAACCATTTGGGAGATTTGGATTTTCTCTTTTATGTGACAGGTGGAATCGATTGTGTCCCCTCGATTTGGCGAGTCACTTCTGAGCTTTGTCAGATTGGTATGAATAAGAGATTCGATATCTTTGGGTTGCTTGGGCTCTTTTTTCACCAGGTTAGTGCGGTGGGACCAAAACGGGTTGGTCATCGCTCTGGCTTTACGTTCCTCCAACTTTTTGGTGACGGGCTCCTTGGCTTTCCGTTCCATTTCTTCCTCTATTTTCATCATCTCATTGTCTGGACTACAGAGAGGATCAAAAAACTTCAGATCAGGATTGGCCGCCGTCCTGTGCGGGAGAGTATCCAAGGTTGTGCACTCTTTATGGTTTTTGTAGTTGATCAAACGTTCAATATCGAATTGGGCGCGTCCATCAAACTCGGGAGTGGGATCTAAATGATTGCCGGGCATCACGCCCACCTCACCAGCCGAATTTTCGACCTCCACCCAATCCGAGGAATGTTTCTCTTTGATCCTAACAACTTCGCCTTCGGCCACGGTAATATCACCATCGATTTGAGCATGGAAGTTGTATAGCACCCGGTGATAGCTATCGGGATCGAGATTCTCATGAACAGTTACACCTGTGCTTTTGAATACTTCATTCCAAGGTGAGGTGGTTGATGTTGAATTATTATTACCAATATCGCCATTGGTGTTGATATTATTACTATTACTACAATCGCCACCATGAGGAAGCTCTAGTCCGTTGGGCATTTGCGAGCCCTCTTGATTACAATCCACGATGATATTCACGTAATGAATAGGGAACATGCCCACCTGGTTGTCAATTTCGCCTTCTAACCACTCGTTATCGACATAGCGATGAAGATAAACCATTTCCCCGGCTGAAAATCCCAATTCACTGTCAAATTCGGCCACGAAGTTAAAACGGGTGATGGCATAAGGCTTCACGTTGACTCCACTCATTGTGTAACCAACCGATTCACAGGTGATGTTTTGGTATCGAAAGGATTCTACATCTTCCCCCAAAAGGTCAGACTCCTGCTTAGGGGGTGTGGCAGCCCGGGCTTTCTTGAACACACCTAGATTTTGGTCCATTCGGTTATAGTCTGGGGCACTCATGAGAGTAGAGAACGACGATGGATCTGGTCTGCCTTGATCCACGGGATGGCCACGCTTTAAAAGGTTGAATTGCTCCGAAAGGCGCGAGTACGGTTCCAAGTTTGGTGGTAGAGATTCATTTGAAGTACTCGATCGTGTTTCAAACACCCTCATGTTATCGGTGAAGCGATTATAGTGCGCCATTGAAGCCCTTTGATCTCCAACAGGAGGGCTTGAGTTGCGTTGCAGGGCCTGACCAGTCTTCTTTAAATTCTCCGACACTTTGTTGTAATCAGGATTGCTCAAAAGTTTCCTTTCCTCGGGTGGGCCATATTTCCCCGTGATGCCCCGTAAATGATTGGACATCTCCATGAACCCTTGAGAACATCGGGCGACATCGCCTCCGAACACGCTTTGTTCCACGTCATAATCTTGTTCCAGGGGCGGTGTAAGGCTCACGGATCCATACGAGGATGGCAAATTTTGTTTGAAGTAGTCATCTTGTAAGAGTTCTTGGGCGATTTTCTCACTTTTCAGCTCGATTGGAGCTCCCACAAATGGGTTCGGAGCGATCGAGTCAGACAGTTTCACATCAAGCCCGTTAATCACAGATTTGAGCATGGATTGCTGTCCTATGGACTTCAAGCCTTTTTCCATCACTTCAAATGTGTTTCGGGTGTTCATGTATTCGTTGCCTTTGTGCCGGTTGGCTTCCAAGTACGGTTTGACGTTGGCTTCAGCCTTGGGCGTATCCCCGGGAAAAGCATCCACGATCTTGACAAACGAAGCGGGAAAGATGCCGGTCTGACCTCTCGATTCGCCTCTGAAAGAGCGAAGAAAATGCGTTAGAACTTAACGACTTATGCTTTTTCAGCGTGAAATAAACTCACCGATACCAATCGCGATCGATAATTTCTACAATTTTGACGATCTCACCCTCCACCAAATCAATCTCTTCAGCCAATTGGGCTTGGAGGGAGTGTACGACTTTGGCGTATTTCTCCACCAAGTGCCTTTGTGCGGCCTTAGCGGGCACATAATTGGTGGCATCCAGCTCCCAACAATAAGCGGGCGGAAAAGTGCCTTGACTGCCCCCCAAGGATGAGCCACGTAACCAATGGTCGTCCACGATCTCGTAGCCAATGATGAGCATCCCTAGAGCACGAAAAAGAATGCGGTCAGTCCACAGCGGTCATGAAAATTGTGGAAATTAAAGCACCACATTACCAGGGGTTAAAGCCAAATCGCCGTCTTGTTCGGGTTCAAAGGCGGATGAAGCTACGAAGATTCGCGAATGATCGGGTAATTGGCCAATGTCTTCGGGCGTGATGTGAGAGGTAGGAATGCGGCCTTGGCGTAGATTGTGCCGTCCCAAGGCCCAGTGTCGGTCCAACATGGACACGATCTGATAAAACAACAACATAAGAATCGGAGGCTGAAATGATCCCAATCCTGGGATTCCAAGTCTTGTAAAATAAATTTACCTGAACATAATCGCCCGCCACCAGACACAACTCATCTTCCTGGGTGGTCAAAAAGTCCCGGATGACCCGGGCCACATCGCCGGGTTTCATGCCGAAACCGCGTCCGATCCCATCAAATATCAACGGGTGGGTGGTCTTTATGTCTCATAATCGCTCATGTGGATGCACTTATTCATGGCTGACCCTGGGGGTGGGATAGTGGTCTTTATCGAGGGTGTCGAGTCGAGCGGGCTCACTGAGGCTGGTCGGTGTTTAAGACCTTAAGCGCCAACAATGACGGCGAAAGTCGATTGGAGGCCCAAACCAACGAACCCACCCACGGTTGGGACGGTCGTTGGATCGAGCCGAGCCGGAACCAGCCAGCCTCCAGCGACTCAACACCCCGTCGTCCTCCTAAGCCATCGATTCATCGAGCGAGAGAAGAGAAAGTCAACCAGTGTTCCTGCCTGCCTGCCAGCCTCATTCATCCCACGGCGGGTTTTCCTGGGCTTGATCCACAGGAAGGAGACAGGACGGGGAAATGGACCGTTTCATGACTGAGTGAGTGCAACAACAACCACCCGCTGTTGGGGGAGGAAAAAATGACCGAGTCAGTGGATCCATGAGGATTCATGAGCATCAGGAGGAGAGGGAATGAGACAACAATGATGCCCGCAAACCGGTTAGAATGCGCGGGGTTCGACTAGAGAAAAAAGGGTCCTTCGAAAATCCTCCGTCGTTACGTGGGCACAAATTTATGACCGAATGAATGTGTTCAGATTCTTGTTTTCCACGGTGTGAATTTGAGCTCACAAAGTCATTTTTGAATTCCAACCCTTTTTGAAACCAGTTTTTAAAAAGTATGTGAAATAGCGAACATTGATTTGAATTCCGTTCATTAGGTCCCGGGCCAAAACATTAATGTTACTTAAAACGCACTTAAAAAATAAATATTTGAAAAATTACTTTGACTAAAAAAACTTAGATGTCCTAAGAGCAGCGTTGTTCTAAAATTGTTTAGAAATCTATTTCCATCTTCACGGATCCATTTTCAAGCCTTTTGGGTCAGCATTCTCGAAGGATCAAACCAGAGGATCATTCAATCAATTTCGACGAACGGCTGAGTAGATTTCGACAATATTTTAAGTAGACACACGCATAAGACTACTGGAAAATTGAGTTGGAGAAAATGTTCAAAAATTGCCTTGAAGTATGTTTTAGGTGATCCTTTATCGTTTATTGCCCGTGACCCAACTAACGGAATTCAAATACATATTTATTCACATAATGCGTTTTCAGCTCAAAAGTGGTCTCAAAAGTTTTTGGAATTGAAGATGACTTCATAAGTTCAAATATGCATCGTGTATGCCTTCCACCCACCTGGATCGAGGAATGGCTAAATGGATGGATGGACTGTCCCGGTCCAAACCCGCTTGTACATAGATCTTGGGGAGTCTCCGACCAACCCTCGGACTATCAGTTGGCCTTGAGGATAACACCCACACCCACCCACGGGTTTCGTTTCAAATGGCTGGAATTGAAGCTATCGTCTACTTTGCTTTTTTCGGAATTTTTGGTCAACTAGAATGATTTGATTTCCCTCGAATCCATAAGGGGGAGGCGCGTTTGTCTCGACAATTCAGGCAGGCTCTTCCGTTCATGTTTCTGTACATTATGCGTGCACCTCTGTAGACTACGGCAGCCATCGATCGACCTTCCGTACCCATGTGAACTAACGAGATCTACGCGTGATGTCCCAGGCCCGATTTCATGCCCTGAACTGAAGGCCTATCATCTTCCCATGGCCATCCACGAAGCATCATCAACAAGCGTGAAGCAACTGGCCATACGAGGGTGAGTGAGGGGGTGAGGGAGTGAGTGAGTGAGTGCGTGACTCGACTGGCTGTCTTTCGGTGTAATGTATCTGTGTGTGTATCTGTGTGTGTCAGTGACTCAGTCACAGATCATATAATGACTAGATGTCGCATTGGCCCGTTCCGTCGGCGAGAGAAAAGGGACACCACTTGGCCTAGCTGCGCTAGCTTCAAAATCTCAGGGCGACCGCGTGCTTAGAAGTAACAACGCTCGCTCTCGTCGAGAACAAAGTACGCACGGTGCGTTGAGTTTGTTCAGGATTTGGCCACGCTGGCAAAATTTTGAAAAGTTCGAAATTCCCACCATTTTAGGGTGTAGTGTTATGTACCAGCTGATGAAGCAAAGTTGTCCCCTTTTTTCTCGCACGAAGCGAGGTCTAGCCATTATATGGCCTGTGGACTCAGTGTGTCTCCCTCACCGACAGTGTGTCACTCCTTGAAATGTCCTACGAGTAAGTTGACCATCACCTCACCCGAAGGATCCGAACTAGCGTTCTCCGTAACACATTGCCCTACGCTTAGTGCCATATCACTCGGAGCTTGTCCCACTCCCCGCTTTCATTTCTCGAGCGTTAAGACGGAACACACGGGGAGCGACCGGACCTTCTAACCGAAAAACCATCGAAGGTTCCGAATTCAACTTTTTCGGTCACCCTGCTCTGATTGTCTCTTCGCGTGTTATTGTTATGGTGACTACCGCAGTACCGCTGTGGTGACTTCTGAGTTCGGAGTGCTTAGTGCTTACCGATAACCGAAAACCTTTACCGATAACAACATCGTTGGCCCTTCCTTGATCGATGCGCGGAGCTTCTCAATCGTTCTCGTGCACGGAATCCGGCTCAAGTTGGAAAAGGATTCGAAACGCCACCCTCCCTAGGTAGTTGAACCCTCCCTCCTGCGGAACCGATTGAAAGCTTCCCAAGCTTCCCAAAGAATCAAAATGATGATGTTCGGCTCGAGCTCGTTGGGGTAAATTCCGAAAAATCTCTTGAACGATTGAGTGCTCTCTCACTCTCTCTCTCGCATCGATCGATCGCTCCTTCCGCGATGTTGATGCGGTCGTCCATCGACAGATCGATCTTGGTGCTCGGGTTCTGGCTTTGTATTGGTTGGCGTGGACGGCTCGTAAGGAGTGAATCGGCGACGCTTCCGGACGATTTCGTGGCCTCGAGTTCGTCCCAGGGGCACTCCAACAATTGGGCCGTGTTGGTGGACACCTCGCGATTCTGGTTCAATTACCGCCACGTGGCCAATGTGCTGTCCATCTACCGGAGTGTCAAACGTCTGGGCATTCCGGACTCGCAAATCATCCTGATGGTAGCCGATGACATGGCCTGCAACCCGCGCAACCCGCGACCCGCCCAAGTTTTCAACAATCAGAATGAGAATATCGACGTCTACGGTGACGACGTCGAGGTAAGTGCCGCCGTGCGCTCGGGGAGAAGAAAGCTATCTCCCGCTTCTTTGGCTTGGACACTTTTCCGGTCGACGGCCAAATGTCCGGACAACCATTGATCACGGTACTACCTAGACTGAGATGGTAGCTTCCAAATTTATCATCTTTGCTCCCATTCAAGAGAATAGTTATGTTTTGCAAGAGATGTGCTTTATGAAACGAGAAATAATTATACCGATTTTCAACTTAATCAAACAACGGAGTCAAAGGTTACACGCCTTTGAAATTCTGGCAAGCAAAGGCTGAAAATGAACTCATTCTACCTCTCATTGCAAGTTCTTGCAATGAAATGGGAGTTCATTTGCCGCGTACGCTTGCCCAAGAAAATTCTAAATGTCCATGCCTTGCCTGAATTTCATAGACGCATAACTTTTGACTCCGTCATTCGGTTGAGCTGAAAATTGATATACAGATACTTTGTGATATAAAGAAGAGCTCGTCCAAGATAAAACACATTCTCATGAACGGGACCAAAGGTGATACAGTTTGAAGGTGTCATCGTTGTCCAACAATAGCGTGGTCCATGGGAAAGCCAACGGATAAGACCCAAAGGATAAAACGAGAACTCGCCAAGTGTGAAAGAAAAAGTTTCAACTTTGAACAACATTTTTAGCCACTCCGACTACCTAGCCAAAGAATCGTGTTGAGAATCATAGCCTGCCAGTTGATGGTTAATCTTCGAGTTCGTCTCCTTGGCAAGAAAATGCTATTTTAAAGAAATATGAAGCTACGCATAAGACTGGCTCGGAACACCTTTTTTCGGCTTCCCCCTCTCCATGGGTGTTTTTTGTAATAAAAAAGGAAGGTAGTTCAACTGAGTCCAATAACAGGCAAGCGTAGCGAAACCCAATTACGACCGTGAGGCTCGAACAATCACCACTCATGGAACCCCCCCTCTGCGATGTGTTAGTCACTCAGTTCCAAATAAACTTGTTCGTGATATTTGGCGTCTTATACAGGGTTGTCACAAGTTGGAGTCCCCTTCTAAACTCAGAATTACCCTTAATGTGATGAGTTATTTAATGTTTACACATAAAATAGTTTTTAGAACTTGCAAATTCAAAGATTTGTGGACTCACTAATTTAAAATCTAGCGATGACGTCCGCAACTAAGGTATGCACAGGTTATTGCAGAAACCATTCCCTATTTTGAGTGCACATTAAAGTTCTTTTCGCCACAACTTGCCTTTCATAAATTGCCATTAGAGTTTAGGGACCTCTGATTCATGATTCCCCTGTAGTTGCGACTCTATCACAACAGGATGTAACCTTGACGATAGAGGTAAAAAAGAAGTAGCCAATCGTCAAGAATAAGGAAGCCAGAATGGCCACGCGTGCTAACGTGCTCTAAAAGGCCGAGTGTAAGTGCGTGGATTCGAATCCTGTTCCAACTGTCCCGAGAAATCCTTCAGGTTTTTGTAAGGAGTCGTGGTTAGTGCAGTTTCCTAGTGTGAGATAGAGCTCTATATAGCTCTAGTGTGAGAGAGGTCCTAGGTTCGATTCCTTGACCTTTCTCAAAGAAACTTTTAGACGTTAATCCACACGCACAGAGGGAGTACCGCTCTGATATTGGGCATCAGATTGCCTATCGAAAAAAACTTTGGACGATGTGATGGCTGGCTTCGCTGGCCGGTTGAGTATCAACCCTCCGGCCCTAGCACCAACAATAAGAAAAAGAATATAATCTCCTGGCCTTTTCCATGCCACTCCTAAACGATGCTTTTGACTAACAAGACATACAGTAGACGATGGGTAACAAGTTAAAAGACGGACGCGATGATCATCACTTGTGTATTGTATTCTTTCAGGTCGATTATCGGGGTTATGAGGTGACGGTTGAAAACTTCGTACGTCTCCTCACGGGTCGATTACCGGCCTCCACTCCTCGCTCTAAGCGTCTACTCACCGATGCCGGCTCCAACCTACTTATCTACATGACAGGTCATGGAGGGGACGGATTTCTCAAGTTCCAAGACTCGGAAGAAATCACTAACATTGAATTAGCCGACGCCTTCGAGCAAATGTGGTCCAAACAGCGATATCACGAGATCTTCTTCATGATTGACACATGTCAGGCTGCATCCATGTATGAGCGATTTTATTCGCCAAATATTTTGGCCGTTGCCAGTAGTCTAGTCGGGGAGGATTCGTTGTCTCATCACGTGGATCCTGCCATAGGAGTGTATATCATTGATCGTTATACATACTATGCCTTGGAATTTCTTGAAACCGTGAATCAAAACTCAGTTAAGACTATGGGCGAGTTCCTCGAAGTGTGCCCGCCAAGACTTTGCATTTCTACGGTGGGCAAACGCACCGATCTTTTCGCCCGGAATCCTTACAAGGTTCCAATCACGGACTTTTTTGGCTCAGTGAGAAATGTAGAACTAACTCTAGCGTACTCTAATTACTCGCAACTGCTAGAGAGCGAAAAGCACGAGGATGAGGATTGGTTTTCCCCAAAGGATCACCCTCGTCCGAAGAGGCTGGCGCGATTCGGTTATGCCTCGCAACTACCCGTTTTTGAGAGTCTAATCCATTGAGTGCCGATTTATCGTACGTACTTGATGCATTTCCAACAAAGACCAGAATCAATAAAGCTTTTTTACGCAATTACTTCTGGTAAGCCGAACCAAGTGTCACAACACCGTCGAATGGTCACATCCAATTTATTTCGCCATCATCTACAACACATGAAACATCTAGATTTATTTATTTTTGAAAAAAAAAGTATCCACCTGAGTTTCGATAAATCATTTCGATTATCAATTCCTTTAAGAAACGTAGTTTGGCAAGTAGGCAAGGAACAGAGGACGCCTTTGTCATTGCTGGTGGATCTTTTCCAAAGTGCCACTCCAAATTTTCGTGGCATTTGTGGTTTATGTAAACTTCGAGCACAGATCCGGGATGAGAATAGTTCTTTTGCTTTGAGCTTTAGAAGCGCGTGAGTGACTGACTCTGAAGTGTCAGCGCTTAAGACAAGCATGGTTTCCTTGTTAACGGGTGAACATGAAGCCACATGAATAGAGATGTCGCGTTGGCGCAAAATGTTTTTTTACACTTTTCACAATTTATTTGCACTTTTTGCACTTTTTGCCATTTTTGGACTAAAATTCCAAAAGTACTTAATTTGCTCATTTTTGAACTTATTTTTTGAACATAATTTTTTTTTAAATCTGAAGTCAGAGATTCAATTTTCTTGAATTTCTCTGTTGTGCTTGACATCTACAAACATTCACATACGAACACAAACACAAGCATAGAGAAACCAAAATATCAGTTCTTTCTTGATCCAGAAAAATCTCTCGTGATCGCTACCACCAGATTGGCAAAGGCAATGGAAAACAACAATTTCCTCCTCGAACTTATCGTTGCATATGGCTTTGGAACCTGGTTTTTGAAGGTGTTTTTTGTCGATATCGTCCAGCACTTGAGCCGCTACCAAAATCGTAATTGGTTTAACTCCAAAGTGAGTGACGAGGAGAAAAAAGCTCTCCTTGGATTTGCATGTGTTTCTCTCGGCTCATCATGGAGATCTTTCTACGAGATCCGACGTTTTCAGAGTTGCCACTCAAAAGTAGGTCCAACAAACAAATAAGAGGCGTGTTTGGCTTCAAAATAGCTGTTTTTGTGCACGACGAGATTATCAATTCCATTCAAACTTGGGATTGGATTTGGGAAGGTAGCTAAAGGAATCAACCGTCGGAGGGAATATAATCTTCTTGAGGAACTCCTCCTTCTAGTGTAGTGGGAAAGTGTGAGTGAGTTCGTAAGTGTAAGTATGCGTGTGAATGAATGTACTAAAAAATTTTGAAAAATTTTTATTTGCACTTTTTACTTGCGTTTTTTCCTGTTTTTTTTGCACTTTTAGTAGCACTTTTTGCACTTTTTATTTGCACCAAAATGACACCTCTACACATGAAACTCTTCTTTTTTTGGTCTCATTCTTGGCGTTAGTGATATAACGTGAAATGGGTGTAGAAGAGGCATGATCAAAGAAGGACATTGACCTCTCGTTTAGAGCATGTAATGACCTTGCAATCGGTCGTCCATGCAGATGTATGTGCGACACGAACGAGTCTCGTTGATTGATCACTGCAATATAAATAATCACTTCTCACTTTGATCTAAACTTTCGTTAAAAGCGCTCCACTGGGAGTTCCTTGGTCTTGCGAGCGGAGTGGTAGATCAAAATTGCCGCTGGAATTGCCTTGTCTTGGGCAAAATCTGAGATTGAGCTCTTTTCGAAATGTGGTTGACATGCCACAATAGAGGAAGAAGTTCATTGACGAATTCACCACCAACAACAGATGAGAGAGCGAACCCACGAGAAGAATCCACAAGGTCAGACCCCCTTTGCAACCTCGCATGTAATCTTCCTTGACTTGTGCAAACGACAGCACTTCATAAAGGCTCAGGAAGTTTCTTGGCAAATTGAAAATTAGGAAAAATATGACAATGGCAAAGAGCATAATTGCTTGACGATTTTCCTCGGCTGCATTTTGTTGCAATGGTTGGTTTGTTCCTGCAAAAACAAAGGAATTGAGTGGTACGTACACCCTGAAATCATTATGCATCACATTCCAATTCCAGGTTAGGGTACATATCAGAAGTTATGTATTCCCATTCGTTAATTCATTGATTGATTGCCCGTTTGAAAAAAAGCCAAATACCATCAATCTGAAGCGCTCTTACTCAACATGATTCATAGGACCCGGAAAAATATTTGCAAAAATGTGTCAAAATATCCAATACTTATATTATTCAAAAGCCCAAATATTTGAAAAAAAGCCGGATATTTAAGAAATATTTTTTGACAATGCCATTATTTGGTATTTTTGTCTGTGTGTACCGATTTTCCAAATTTGTTTTGGTAAATTTGATGCATTTGACCGTTTTTGGAGGTAAGTGATTTAACAATACAATTTTCAATTTGCCACAATATATGGCGCAGTTTTTTTCGTGCTTGATAGTAGTTTTATGTGAATGTCTAATCTCGAAACAAATGCCATTTTGTAGAGATTTTTGTATTTTGGGATCATTTTGGCCCTCGAGCATTCATTTATTTTCCTCAATTTTGCCTGAAATATTTTTTCTGAATCAAATATTCGAGAAAATGTGTATTTTTTCTCTTGAAACAGCCCAGCCAAAATATTTAAAATATCGAGCAAAAACGGAGAAATATTTTTAAAATATTTTATTTTTAAAAAATTTAAAAAATTTAATTTCCGGGCTCTAGTGATTAATTTCACACTTTTCCAAAGTCACAAAAAAATATTCATTTTTTTTAAATTTTATGGAATAAACGGGACTCTTTTTCAATTTGGAAAAGTTCAATCAATCATTTTTTGAGCATTTGAGGAATTTTTGAAATTCTTCAACCAAAAAAATGAAAAAAATTGACTTTTTTTCACTTCTTGACTTGATCTATTTCATGATATGACACAGATATTGTTGTGTTTTTTGTTGATTTAAATATATTTACAAAAGTTAGTTAAGTTAAGTTTGTTGAGTGCCAGAGCGAGATACTCGCTCTGGCACTCAACAATCAAGTATCAAAGTAAACAAATAAGTGATTTTAACCCACATTTAAGCTTCGCTAAAAGTATTGTTGGCTAAACATTTTATTTAAAAACAAAATGAACCTCTTGATGCAACGGACATTTCTCAAAAAGTAGAATTTTTATGGCTTAAACCACTCTCGAAATACCGAACAACCTTACTTGACAATTCGTGATCAAATTAATTCAAGCATTTCTGTCAACCCTTAGAAGGCTTGTCAGGTCAATACACGAAAGAAAAGAGTGATTTTTTTTTTCCTCAAAAAATCTAAACGCGAAAACAATTGCACAAACAAATGTTTTCAAAAGAGCAACACACAAGTTTTCCCTTTATTTGTAAAAAGGTCCTGACCGTCCTGACTCAAACTCAGCACATTACTTCAAAACTATGTCTTCAAGATACAGTGAAATTCTCAACAGTGAACTTAAATGTGCTGGCCACAGGGGTTGACTGTATCGCGAGTCTACTGTTTTCAAGAATATATTTCCATTCACTATAAAATGAAAATAGCTTTTACATTGGTTTAAACCCAATTTGTGACTAAAAATTGCTGAAGTAAAGCTCCATATTTGCTTCAATCATGTACTGTTCAACTTTTTTTGCCATTTTCAAGTTAAAATATGCTTATTTTATACCTCTTTCAAAATTCAAGTCACTTTTTTATGATTTTGATCAAATTATTTTCCGATTTTAATCAATTATTATCCGATTGCGATCAACAATTTACCAATTTTAATCAATTTTTTGGCCAAAAAAATAAAGTTTAAATCGGGGCCCTACTAATTCCCTTTTCCACACCGACACAGAAATTGTCAAGCTTTTATGCACGTTGTTTCCAAATCACTTAAGAACCGATTACTGATGTGTTTGAAAATTGTTCCCCATCCAGGGACTCATTATTTTTTATGAACTATTAACTGACCCCTGTATTAACCCATTGATTTGCTTCGGAATTTGAAACAAATGAACTAACCACGATCAAATTTGTATTGTCTGTAGGTTTTGAGTGACTAAAAGGCTCTCTGATATTTGATTTTGAGATTCAGGAAATAATTTTCATAATTCAAATACATTTATTTGTTTCACTTGCTGCTTAAACGAGGTCTTTTGATCCTTCGATCCTTCGATAAGCAACAAATCCTGCTAATGGATTGACGATTGCCAGTGTTCTTTCATATATTTTTAGAGCGTAAAGGACTGTAGGATAATTAATTTGCCATTAAAGACCATTAGCTGGAGCAACTGAATTATCAATAAATGAAGAATTCCAAAGCCCCTAAGGATCGGAATGTTGCTCAGAAAGGTGAGTTGTCTATAAAAATGAATCTCCTTATTCATATTTTACGAAACATTTGCCACCAATGCATGTAATGTACAAAATGACGAATTGTTCATAGGAGATTACGTACATGAATTCCTCTAAAAAAAATCATCAACACATCATTTAGCAATTCAACGTTCCATCAAAAAATGGAAAAACGTAAAAATGATGCTCCTCCACAAAACGAGGAGGAAAATATAACCCTTCAAAGCTATAATTCCCTATAAAACTGGGAGGAGACGTGGCGTCGTGGTTAGTGCAATTTCCTATAATGAGAGAGGTCCCAGGTTCGATTTTCCGGAATCACATTTCATGTGGCGGTAGTAAAAAAACCGAAAAATGTTTTAGGAGCATCATGTGGCAGAGAATGAACCGGATGATTCTGAACAGGAGATGAAGCAGGAAATCAAGTCCAGTGACAAGCAATGCCTTGAGTGCGTGCTAAATGTTCGAAACAGGAGAGAGTCAGGGGAACGTGGAAAGCTTGGTCAAGGACTTGGTTTGGTGGACCTAGGACGACCTCACTTGTAAAGTAAACAAAGCTCAAATATGTGCTTTGCCGAAGCAAGAGAGAAACAGAAGTAGACGATGGTTGCTGCCTTATATGTTAAAAAAAATTCTTAAGTGCTGAAAATACAGTGCATGTCAGAAGGGACTCAAAAAAATTCGCCACAAGAGTGCTTTGCATCATTTCCTTCATGTTTTGATTTCAGGGATTTTTTCCTGCTAACCGAAAACTAATGAATGACCGTAGTCGGACGAATCCAGCTGAGGATTTGTGGGCCAAACTGGCTAGGCATGGGTCAGAACGAGGCTTGGGGACATTTCTTAGCTGACGTTCGCTAGCGAGGGAAAAGCTCTTGATTCGATTGATTGTCAAAACGAAGAATGCGAATTGGGCTCAAGAATTTCAATGTAGTTTTTTGGAGGGTTAGTCTCGACTCTGATGCATCCCTAGCCATTTTGGCCCTAGAACCCCCATATGAAATTGTTCGATTAAGCTGAAGACTTATGTAATACTGAATTATTAAAGTCTTTAAATTACACTCATCCGTTGGATTTGATTCCGCCAAGACAAAACGGTTTTCTGCCCAACAGGTCCACAAACGACGCAGTCCTTCTTATTTTGTCGATTTGGAACGAGAGAAAAACCAGAGATGGCTTGATCGGAAGTTTGTTGTTGACCTCACCGCTACGTTTGACTGCATGCTACGAACGCAATCTGTTGTGTCCAAACTGAACCCGATTGAGTTCAGTTGTCATTGCGTCTCGCGGATCAGGTCCTTTTTGACGCAGACACACGGATCTTTGTTAATGATGGCTTATCAAAAATAATCAGCTTTAGTCAATGTTTATTGTCAAGTTATTTCCTCTTGATAAGTGTATCGCATTTACAAGGTTGACGGACCCAAACCCTTGAAACTATCATATATATATTACAATTGGACGGTTGGGGCAGGAGGGCAGAATTTGGGCTGTCTTTAATTCCAACATGTCTCACTTTTCATGATTGATCCAAAAAGAAGTCTATGGGCCTCAAGTAGACCTGAAGCAGACAGTTTTTTTTACTAAAGCGCAAAGTCTCTATTTGGCCAATTGACTTCATATTTAACTAAAAAACACATGTTCTTGGTCAAGGTTGATCAGAGGATTTTCCTTTTGAATACGTGAATTCATTGTTAAAAGCTCAAGTCACCCAAGCAAGTACAATGTTTAGTTTAACAACCCCTTGTTTTGGTCTTTTTTGCTTTTACATCATGGTAATCAAAGTACTCAGTTCTTGGAACCATCTGTTCGTTCCCTTTATGCTATCACCGTTTTGTTCGGACCTACTCGGTTTCTTGCAGACCTCTCCTATTCCGTGGACTTCGGATTTAACACAAAACTCAACTTTAAATTTAATCCAACAAGTTAGTCTCGCAGTAAGGCAAACGAGCACAAAGCATTTGGACTTGTGGAATCCTCCAAATTATATTTTGTTTCGCACCTTGCACTCACATTACACAAAAAAGGAAAACAGACTTTCTGGACAGGATACTAGACTACACTTTGCTTGAGTAATGGAATTTGACTAATGGCGTTTCAGGGCCGAATGATGATGTTGACTATCAAACTGAACTAAGTCTTTTGAGGGCCGAGCGATAAAACAAAGAAGTGATGTTAAAGGTAAATCGTTCAGAGCATTGAACTAACTGATTATTAGCGGTGAAAAAGGTCTGGGGTTCATTTCAAAGATTGGCCTGCATTATCTATGGTTGGTGTTGAATACGATATAACAATAACTAAAGGATCTACGTGGACTCTGGATACATATTAAGATCAAAATCTGAACCAAGAAGAAAAGCGTTTTCCTTGAAACATTTTGGTGGCCTCTTTGAATGGAAAATACACCCATTTGGACAGGACTTCTATGTTCAATTGAAAACTTGTAATCCGTTATTAAATCTATTGTGCAGAACGCACTCGAACCCATGCAATGGCCAGTTCTTAACAAAAATAAGTCCCAGAAATGAAAACAAGATGCGCATGTCGACAGAAGGCACTTTACCTGCTGCTGCTGCTGCTGCTCCTCCTCGAACTTGATTCATCCCTTGTTTGCGTCGAGCGACCACGGCTTGGTAAATGCCATAGTTGAAGGTAAGAAGAGCAAAGAATGGAATGATGGCTGTCACGAGAAGACGTGCATTATTTTGATAGTAAAAAATGTAGTCTTCGTTGAGTCTCAGCGTCGTTGGAGCAATTTGTACCTAAAAGAAGACGAAGTATTTTGAGAGCAATTGGAACGAGCGTGCTTGGAAATCAAGTCTGGATCATACAGGTATAAGAAATCCTGATTCTTCAATTATGTCTTTTACCCATCTGCACTTAGCACTTACATTAAAAACAGTTTGATTGACGAGGGATCCATTTCCCAAGACATTGGTCCGGTGACTGGTGCTTTCGAAAGCTCGGAGTTCGAAAAACTTGGGTAGATTGAACAAGATCGAAAAGATCAAGACAGGTAACACGTAACGAGTGATTCGAATCCAATGGGGTCCGCTATTCACCGAGTTATGATAGGATATTGGGTGGGAAACGGCCAGATACCTTTCGAAGGCCAAGATCACCGTCATGTAGATGGAACCCGTGAGACTGGCGTTGTGCAATGGGTACAAGACATACCCAAACAAGTAGTAATGAACATTCACGGTTCCGTGCTCTTGTCGAATACTATCCAATACACTGAATATCAGGTACATGTTATCGAATATGGCCAAGAAGATCAGCAACCGATTAAAGACACTTTGCATGGCTTTGGAGCGCAATATCCAAATCGAAATTGAGTTCCCGCACAATCCGATCATGGAAATAATCATTTGAATCACACCCTCCGTCCACCAGTTGATGCGAGCATATAGCTCCAATTCTTCATCACTGGCTCCACTGCATTGGTGCTCGGTCTCTTGGGAGGAGTTCATGTTTGCCAAAGAATAGGCCGATCGATGGTTCTCCAAATTGCACGTCTCGTAGGACTGAACGAAAGTAAAAAACGGATGGATGGTCCTCTATTGGTGTCCACCCAGGCCTTTTTGGGGGGTATTGTCTAAACATAAAAAAGAATGTTGTTCAATTGTTTGCTTTTGGCCCGCTGCTTGCCTACATGTCACAAGTCATGTCATGAAGACGTTATAAGAAGGCCTTTGATTTCTCCTTTGAAGTTGTTCCTTAATAAATGCTGCTGGATTGCTCAAAAAGGCTTTGGTTTTGATCTTCCAGACTGCTCCTTCTGTGAGTACCCATCTATTTGCACTTTTAGTGTGCAAATTTCGTGTCGAAGGTTTTACTTTTTCAGATATGTTATCATACGGTTTCAAGTCTTTGAAAAGGACTCTTGTCTTTGATTATTTTCCGTTCTCTCAATGAGCTCTAGTAAAAGACCTCTACTTGTAGCAAAGATGATTCATCCAGATTAAAAAACTACTAACAAATTTTGAAGAAGTGTACTCAATCCAAGGGCACGTCGACTAGCCTAACTTGCTTTGCATAAGAGACCTTTTGAACTCTAGATCTACTTTTTCTCCAATTCTACGGCAACACACGCGAAGGGAGTGTCTCACGCCTTTAGAGTTTTTGAACGTCTATCAAATACGAAATCAATTCACTACCATCTGTGTTATATTTTAATTGAATCATTTTTTCTTCAATTCTAGGAGAGAGTGATTTTTTGTCTCAGATGCCTTTTAGGTTTTGAGGGTCATTTTTCTTTTGAAGGTTCAAGAGACATTAAACAATTAGAAGATTCTAATGGTATTTAATCATAAGTGATGCCAAAAAAAAAATCATCATAATTGGGAGAAAAAGATGGGAGATCATTAATTTAACTTTCGATTTAACTTTCGAATTCAAAAACTTGAAAATATTTACGATATTTGAGTGCAGGCCATATGAATATCTAAGTTGTGTACGTTCGTAAGTGTATGTCCTATTTTTGGATGATTCTAATGTGCTCATTTTTTGGGCGGGGAAAATTCGGATTCATTTCGGTACTCCAATATAAGGCAATTTTGTATTTTGGTTTCAGTTTACTGATGGCTTGATTGTTGACCAATGTGAACCAAGTCCTTGAGTTAGATTAACTCAACCAAGGAAGCTGCGCCATGAGATATATTTAATCAGACGGAACGTATCCATTTTCAAGTTTTTTCTTGTTTATTTAACCTGACATTTTGTGAATGTTTGTATCCTTAAGATTTTCTTTAAAAAATTAGTTGAAGGATAGAAAAGAGCACAAGGACGTCAAAATTTCCGTTTTTTCCAAGTTTTGCTGAAGAATTGGGTCAACATATTTTACATACTTTGAACTGTTTATAGTTGTTTATGGCGGCTTTTTTCAAGACTGGAGCTTTAACCCAAACCCTAGGAATCGATGCAAGTTTGACCACTGAAGTCCTCGTCTCTTCTTTATCAGGCCCCTTCATTGTTCAACCTTTTGCCCATTAGTCTTCGGCAGGAATATTGTAGGAGCTGATCCTCCAACAACATTTAAGGTAGGATTGGACAAATTCTTAAAAACTATTCCTGATCAACCCACTACAGAGTCCTTTAAGCGCAACCATTAAAATAGAAATAACGTGCAACCTTTGAGCTTTATAAAAAAAAATTTCAGTTCTTACATGTCTAACAAACATTAAGAAGTTCGTAAATAGGTCGAACTTTTGTGTCAGGGCGCAATTAAGAGCATGTAAACTAAATATATCGGTGGAGCAATTTCACCCACAAGTGGAGACAAAACAAGAGTTGTACGGTGTGTTTTTTGAGCTCAAGAAGTCATTTTTAAATTCCAAAAACTTTTGAGACCACTTTTGAGATGTGAATGCAATGCAGAACATTTATTTGAATTCAGTTGAATAGGTCACGGGCAAAAACACTATTATGTTACTGAAAACACACTTTAAAAAATATTTGAAAAATTACTTTGACTAAAGTTTTAGATGTACTAAGAGCAGTGTTGTTCTCAACTATTTTGGAAATCTATTTCGCGGATCTATTTTAACGGCCTTTTTGATCGGCTTACGTTTTGATGTCGATTCTCGACAATTTGTCGAGAATCATCGA